>JAODAL010058233.1:0-22203 GCA_025379985.1 Phyllomedusa bahiana
CAGCCCCCCTTTCCGTTCCGCATCTGCTTCAGACGCAGTTTTCGTTGCTGCGTCATCAGGGCTTTTTTAACCCTGGGGTGTTAATAGATGCGGACGCCAGCCTGGGCTCTCACCGCACCCACTATAACTCGGCCCTGGGTCATGCTGTGGCCACAGGACAG
This sequence comes from Phyllomedusa bahiana, assembly GCA_025379985.1. NCBI lineage: Eukaryota > Metazoa > Chordata > Amphibia > Anura > Hylidae > Phyllomedusa > Phyllomedusa bahiana. The sequence goes on from JAODAL010058233.1 coordinate 162, forward strand.
GTATAGTCAATGTCCAGTTCAACTAAAATGGTGGTTGAAAGACTCCTTTTTCCGGCACTTTTTAATCTGGCGGTCAGACAGGTTTAATGATCATACTGTGGCCCAGGACAGGGACAGTATATGTCCAGTTCAACTAAAATGGTGGTTGAAAGACTCCTTTTTCCGGCACTTTTTAATCTGGGGGTCAGACAGGTTTAATGGTCATACTGCGGTCCAGGACAGTTCTAGTCAATGTCCAGTGAAACTAAAATGGTGGTTCAAAGACTCCTTTTCCCGGCACTTTTTAATCTGGGGGTCAGACAGGTTTAATGGTCATACTGCGTCCAGAAAAGGTATAGTCAATGTCCAGTTCAACTAAAATGGTGGTTGAAAGACTCCTTTTCCTGGCACTTTTTAATCTGGGGTCATGCAGGTTTGGGGTTCATGCTGTGGCCCAGGACAGGGATAGTCAATGTCCAGTGAAACTAAAATAGTGGTTGAAAGACTCCTTTTTCTGGCACTTTTAAATGTGGGGGTCATGCAGGTTTGGGGCTCATGCTGCTTTCCAGGACAGGGATATTCAATGTCCAGTTCAAGTAAAATGATGGTTCAAATAATATTGCCTTCTGGCACTTTTTAAATTTGTGGGTGATGCAGGTTTAAGGGTCATGCTGTGGTACAAGACACGGATAGTGAATGGTGTGTGACTTTTTTTTTCTGTGGCTTTTATAGCCTAAGTGTTGTGCCCTAAGAGTAGCAGGTATCCATTTGACTGTTGTGGTGTTAATTCCAGCTTCCCCAGCCTTGTTTGGGTGTAAGAAAAAGGGTTGTTGCTCTCCCATGGGGATTTTAGGGTATGTCTTTAATCGATGCTCAATCGAAAACCTTTATCGATGGTGGCCACTATCGAATATGCCCGATGTCGAAAAGCAACGAATCGCTAACACTAGTCCCCAGTTGATCAATCAGCAAGGTTCCATTTCCTGCATTTTATCTCTATTGGGTGGGTGGAAGAAGTCTGGTTTTGTTTTGTAGGGGGATCCAGGAGGGTGGCCCCCAAATAACTTTTGTTCATTTTGAGGGCCTTTAAATTGCGAGGTCATGTTGGGGGGAAAGGGGAGATCAAGCACTATGGAGGTGGACCCTTGATTTCCCAAGCCTCGGGGTGGGGGGCCTAGAAACTCATTTTCCATCTTCCTCCCCCGCCTCAAATTGGGCCCCAACCCTTTCCAAGGAAAGAGAGCGGTAACTCGGTGTCTAGGAATACCTCCCCTACCCCCCTTTGCCTGCGGACAGCTTTAAACACACCCCTGAACTTCCTGAATTGCCCCTGAGAGCTGATGCGCCACCTTGCACTGTTTGGACCCGATCCCTCCCTAATGAAGACCAAAAAATTTTTTTTAAACTGTCGGCCTTTGTGGATTTGCGTAGAGAAAGGCTCGTGTCCGTCTGTGCCCGTTTCCTCCCCCGTCGCTGTCGGGCCCTGTTGTTTTCAGGTGCCCAACGATCTTTTCCAGAACTAAGTCCAAAATGCTCATGCTGACAAGGGATTGCCCGCACTGCCCCCTTTTGGTGGCTTTTAAAAAACTGGCAAGGTGGTGCAGAGCTCTTTCACCTGCCCCACTCTCGGGGGCTAAAACACCCCGGGTCGCACCGTGCTTGTCAGGCCAGTGTCACTTGTACTGCGTAATGGCTTGCGTGCTGCCACAATCGCTGGAGATGGGGGGGTGGAATTCCAGCGTGTTGCCAATAACAATGAGACGGTTGGGGGGGGGGCCCGAGCGAAGCTGCAACGCGCCAGGCGGGACGAAGCAGGGTGCGAAGGGGAAGTCGAATTTAGACTTCCCCTTTCCCTAGCAGGCGTCCGGGGCCCCCGGGTAGTCTTTAAAAATTTTTGGAGAAAAGGTTCATGAATGTGCCAGGAAAGGGATGTGCTCAGCTAGATCTTAAGGGCGGCCAGCGATTTCCCCCGTTATGCATACCCCCTTTCCCCTGGCAAAAGGTTCTTGTCACCCTGCCACCTCGGTCTGTCGGGAGAGCCGTCCACAGTCCTGACCGTGTGGGGAGGTCTAAGACAATTAATTTCAAAGGGGCTTGGTTTCTCTGGGGACGTGATGCCACAGAGGACCTTGGGGGAAAGAGCCCTGCCCCCATCCCTGGGTTTTTTGAAGAGCGTGCGCGAGCTGAGAGCCCCCTTACCCCCAGAGAACCACCCAGCTACCCAGTGAGCTGTCACAGAAATATAGTCCCCCGGGGCCGTGCTTATAGCCCCTGTGTCGGTGGTCAGATGGATTTTCGGCCACGATGCAGGACAATGCGCTTGAAATTTTAGATGACCGTGGGGGGCCGGGGAGGGGGTTTTTGGCAAAAAAATGCCCCCGCATTGGTTTGGGGGCAGGAAAGGGCCCCTGACGTGGGGGAAAAACCATCTTGTCCACCAGCGGAAAGGAAAAACTTTTCCCAAGGCCAAAAAAGGGGGCAATGCCGACATTCGGGTTTTTTGGCTTTGGGTTTTTGGGTTAAAGTGTTTCTTCTGTCCAAACCTGGAAGAAGAAGGTGGCTGTAGCTGGCCGTTACGGATGAGGTCGTAAACTGGCGGAAGGAAAAGGGGGTAGGATGGGTCTCTGGTGGTGCTGGTGGTATGGGCGCGGTGGAGGTGAAGCGGAGCCTGTTCCCTGATCATGACTCTGGGGGGAAGGGGCAGCTGAGGAACGCTTGGTGGTGGCGGAGGAGGAGGAGGCGGGGACAGGGGGTGACAGTGGTTGGGGCCCGGCGTCGGTTGGGCCCTTTTTTTGGCAAGTGTTCCCCCTTTCAATAGATTCGCTGCATGTGCTAGAATTTGGGGTGGTTAACCACTTAAGGTTCTTGCCTTACTTATCGTTTACGGCAAAGGCGGCATATGCATGTGGGGAATAGAGGTTTGGTAAAAGAAGGCCAGGCTTGAGAGGCCCGGGCCTTTTTGACAGTGATAGCGAGGAGGGGGTTTGCTTTTGACGGGGCTGGGGAATATATCAGCGGATTTTCTGCGCCCCCCTCTCCCTTTTTGTGGCGGGCCCCCGTATTGACACTCCCCCCATGTCTTTCCTCGCCCACGATGAAGCGTCGCAAGAAAATTTGCGGAAAAGACCCGAGGTCCGCAATGTGTCATCATCATCATCATCAAAAAGGGGTGATTGGTCGTCCTGACTTTCTGCATCCAGAATTGCTTGTACAAGAAAAGGGGGCCTGAAGGCGTTGCCGCCCGCCCGGGATTTTTGTCGATTTGACCGGTTTCCCTTCCCCTCCTCTGTGGCTCAGTTATGGGGTCAGAGAGACTAAATCATTTCCCCTTTTTTCTTTTAACTTGCCTTTGCCCCCAAACCGCATTTTGTCATAAAGAGGGTTTTGAAATGGATTTTCCACGTGGTGGGTCACAAGTTGGGAAATTTTGGGGTGCTTTTTGTTTTGGAAAGGATGTGATGATCTGATGTCGAAATTTTTGGCCTGCTGGGAGGACGAGGAGGTAGACTGTGGATGAGGGTTTCATTAAACAATGAAGGACAGATTGGCGACGCTGTTCGTTACTGAGATTCACGGGCCTGACCCGCGATGACAGGGTGACTGTCCCGCAACTGACATCCCCTTGGGATGGTGTTGTCGCCAGCACTGGGAAGGGGCACCTTCTTCGTACCCATACCTCCATGTGCTACCCCCTTTTGCTCGCACCACCTGCATTTTGCTCCGTTCAGAAATATAAAAATTTTAGAAAGGGATGGAATAGTTTTGGAAAATCTCTTATTAAAAAGGCAAATACAGCTATTTCAGATCCCCTAATTTAAAACAAAATTGCTGGATTCAAATTTAACGCAAGGTGTCTCTATAACAAATCTGGAGGGCAAAAGTGCAAAAAACCGTATCTGTTATGTTTTTGGTATAAAAACACGGTTTTTTTTTGCACCTTTCAATTCACCGTGGGATATAAAAAATTTCTGTTTTCAGATTACGTGCAAAACTGTCAATGAACAAAGTGTAGTGCGGCAAAAGTGCAAAAAACACGTATTGTTATGTTTTCGTATAATTACGGTATTTTTTGACCTTTTAAATTTCCCCGTGGTGATATAAAAAATTTCTGTTTTCAGATTTAGTGCAAGCTGCGTCAATGAACAAAGCGTAGTGCGCCAAGTAAAAAAACCGTATCTGAAAAAGTTTCGGGTAATAAAATGTATTTTTTTGCACCTTTCAAACACCTTGGTGACTATAAAAAAGCTGTTTTAAGATTTCGTGCAAGCTGGTAATGAACAAAGCTGTAGTGCGCCAAAATTAAAAAAAACAGTATTTGAAATGTATTGGATAATAAAAGTATTTTTTGCCCCTTTCAAATTTACCGTGGTGTTTTAAAAATTTTGTTTTCAGATTTCGTGCAAGCTCCGTAATGAACAAAGTGTAGTGCGGCAATGTCAAAAAAAAAACCCTATTGTTATGTTTTGATAATACCCCGGTTTTTTTGCACCTTTCAATTCACCCGTGGGACTAAAAATTTGTGTTTAAGATTTAGTGCAAGCTGCGTCAAAGAAAAAAGCTGTAGTCGGGGCCCAAAATCAAAAAACCGTATTGAAATGTATTGGATAAAAAAATGTTTTTTTTGCACCTTTCAATTATGTGGTGACTATAAAAATTTCTGTTTTTAGTTTAGTGCAAGCTGGTCAATGAACAAAAAGCTTGTGGCAAAGTAAAAAAACACGTATCTGTTTGTTTTCATATAATACACGGTTTTTTTGCCCTTTCAATTCACCTGTGGTGACTTAAAATTGCTTTTTAGATTTAGTGCAAGCTGTGCAATGAAAAAAACTGTAGTGCGCCAAAGTCAAAAAAAACGTTTGAAATGTATTGGATAATAAATGTATTTTTTGACCTTTCAATTCACCTTGGGACTAAAAATTGCTGTTTTCAGATTTTTGTGCAAGCTGGTAATGAACAAAGCTGTGTGGGGTAAAAAAACCGAGAGCTTTTTTCCCGGTTTTTTTTTTTTTTTGGGAAAAAAGCTGGTTTTGGCCTTTAAAAAAGGGGGGCCCTCAAAAAAACAGTTCTGAAAAGTTTCGGGGATAAAAATTTATTTTTTTCACCTTTTTAATTCACTGTGGTGCTATAAAAAATTTTGTTTTAGATTTTCGTGCAAGCTGGTAATGAACAAAGCTGTGTGCGCAAAGTCAAAAAAAATATTGATGTTTGTATAAAATTTTTTTGCACCTTTCAATTCACCCGTGGTGACTATAAAATGGGGTTTTAATTTTTTGTGCAAGCTGCGTCTGAAAAAGCTGTAGTGCGCAAAGTCAAAAAACAGTAATTTTTATGTTTTCGTATAATACACGGTATTTTTCAATTTAATTCACCTGTGGGGGACTATAAAAAATTTCTGTTTTCAGATTTACGTGCAAGCTGGTCAATGAAAAAGCTGTAGTCGCCAAAAATCAAAAAAAAAACCCTATTGTTTGTTTTCGTAAATACAGGTATTTTTTTTCACCTTTCAATTCACCTGTGGTGATATAAAATTGCTGTTTTAAGATTTTACGTGCAAGCTGCGTCAATGAACAAAGTGTAGTGCGCCAAATCCAAAAAAAACGTTTGAAAAGTTTTGGAAATAAAAGGTATTTTTTGCCCTTTAATTCACCTGTGGGGGACTATAAATTGCGTTTTAGATTTCGTGCAAGCTGCGTCAAAGAACAAAGTTGTGCGCCAAAGTCAAAAAAAAACGTATCTGATTTTTTGATAATAATATTTTTTGCACCTTTCAAATTTACCGTGGGGCTATAAATTGTGTTTTTTGATTTAGTGCAAGTGCGTCAATGAACAAAAATGAGTGCGCCAAGTCAAAAAAACCCCGTATTGAAAAGTTTTGGATAATAAAAGTTTTTTTTGACCTTTCAATTTTTACCCGTGGTGACTATAAAATTGTGTTTTTAGATTTTTGTGCAGCTGGTAATGAACAAAGCCCGTAGTGCGCCAAAAACAAAAAAAAAGTATTGGTTTTGATAATAAGGGATTTTTTGCACCCTTTTAATTCACCCTGTGGGATATAAATTGTGTTTTTAGATTTACTGCAAAGGCGTAATGAACAAAGCTGTAGTGCGCCAAGTCAAAAAACACTATCTGTTATGTTTTTAAATTTTCACGGTATTTTTTGACCTTTCAATTCCCTGTGGTGACTATAAAATTTCTGTTTTGAGATTTTTCATGAAGCTGGTGAATGAACAAAGCTGTAGTGGCCAATGTCAAAAAAAAACGATTGTTATGTTTTTCTTTAATACAGTATTTTTTGCACCCTTTTTAAATTTCCCCGTGGTGACTATTAAAAAATTTCTGTTTTAGATTTACGTGCAAGCTGCGTCAATAAAAATAGGGGTAGTGCGCCAAAAGTCAAAAAACACGTATTTTGTTATGTTTTCTTTATAATACACGGTATTTTTTGCCCCTTTTAAATTTTCCCCTGTGGTGACTTAAAATTGCTTTTTTCAGATTTAAGTGAAAGGTGGAAAATATAAATCAAAGGGGGAAATTGGGAAAAATTGAAAGGGAAAAAACCTATCTGAAATGTATATTTGATAAAAAAAGTGGGGTTTTGCACCTAAAACCCAGAGCCCCGCAGTTCTAGAAATTTGATGTGTACCCCCAAAATAATTTTCAGGTTTCCCAATATCCAGGAAATTTTTCCCAATAGAAATTGTTTTAATAAAGATATTGCATTTGAAATGTCTACATAAGTCTTGGTAAAATTTTTATCCAGTGTTCTTTTAGAGTTGTCTGTGTTCGCCCGCGGGACCCCCCCCCCCCCGTTTCCCCAGGGGACTTTACAGCGTAGATGCCCCTTTTTAAAATTTCTACCTAACAAACATAAAATCTTCCAATCTCTTTTTCTAACAAAAATTGTAAGGACCCACCCCCAAATTTGTAGAGGTTTCTCTGAGCTTTTTGGCCACAGGAAAAAAAGGGGAAATTTCCTCTCCTATGAGACGCTGAGAGAAATAGGGAAAAGGAAACCCCCTTGTTCTATGTAAACGAGGGTTTTGTGATTTTTCCAGCCAATCGCAACCATAAACTTCCCAATTAATGGTCGAAACATACATCTCCCCCTGCTTTTTCTGTAATTGTTTGTGGCCCCCCCAAAAATTACAGGAAGCCCCCAAAAAGGGGGCGCGATTCTTTAAATAGATGATGCACATTTTTTTTACCCTTTTAAATTTTGTATTCCTTTAAAAAATTTCCCGATCACAAAAAAAACTTTCCCGTTTTTAAATTTTTGTGGGAAAAAATTTGGCTCAAACAAATTTAATGTTTAAATTTTAGAGGCCAAGGGTTAAAAGCAAATGTTTGAAAAATTTAAAAGGGGGGAACTTTTCCCATTTGCTAGAGAAAAAAGGGAAATTCAATCTCGAGGAGAAGGTGTTCTTCACTGTAAGAATGTGAAATCTTTTGGAATGCCTGAGGACGGGTTTCCAGAAAGGAACTGTAGAGGGGTTTTTTGAAAGGTTTTGTTTCCTACCGGGAAAATAAAGAATATTAATGAGTACGTAGTATGTAAAATTTGGATCCGGGGCTGGGGGAGGCTCTGGGGTCGAGTTTTGGGTTCCATGGAGCAGTTGGTTTTTCCCTTTGGGGGTTTTCCGGGGGCATTAACCAATGGTGAGGTGGGCTTAAAGGGCCCTTGTCTTCCCCCTCACCCATATTTTTCCCCCCCCTTGGTTAAACTTGATGGACCGTGTCTTTTTTTAAACCCGTACTAACTATTTTTTTTTATGTAACTTGAAACCCCTCCCCAATTTTTTTTTACTATTTAAAATACAGCCTTACAAATGTGAAATATTGTCTGTATTATACCCAACAAAGTCAAACATATAAATATGGATATTGTAATAAACTATGACAAACGTTTGGATTGACTGGTTCAGTTAGCACGCAACTAGAGGAAGCTTCTCAATCTAATTGATTATCTAACTTAAAGGGGTTGTCTCTTTACAAAGATTAGCTTTTGTTTCCCCAAATGACCGACCAGTGTACTTCTCCCTCCCTGCTGTTTGTTTATTTGATAGAAAGGGAGTGATTTTCATCACACAGGTCGTGCAGCACAGCACTCCAGACAGTTTAGGCTTGTTTGTTATCTCATCTTTCAGACAAAAGCGTTTAAAAATTTCTGCTGTTTTTAATCCGAACTTCCCTGGGCCTGACAGTATGAGATTTAACCCCAAATTTGTATATGATAATTACAGACAGCTTGATCAGGGAGTGCACAGCAAAAACAGCATTAAATTTTATTTAGATCCTTTTGAAACTTTGAGATAAAACAACCCCCTTTTAATTTTTTTCCAGGTTTTTTAAAAAGGGTTTTTAAAAAAATGAGATGGGAAAAAATTCCTAAAACTTTCCCCCTGATCTGAGCTCAAAAATCTTTCCCAATTTTTAAAGGGACCAAACCCCGAAAATAGCAAAAATTGTTTTCCCCACAACCTATGGGTCCGCTAAAAAAAAATTTCCCTTTTTTTTACAAAGGGCAAAAAGGGAAATTTTATCTGGAAATACTACTAGAATCCCCAGGGGAACAAACATTAGTTTATCTCATAGCACTATTCAAGACCAATACAACATGAAGGGGAAAATAAACTTTTGGTTTTAAAATATTTGAGAGTAGAGGGTGGGCGAATTTTACAAAAAATTGATTCGGGACTTAGCCCGGGAATTTTTCCCACAAAATTTATTTCGGTCCGAAAATTGGGGTTCGGGGAAAAATCCATTAAAAAAAACAGCTATTTCCAGGGTGCACAAAAAGCCCGGGAGGGTGCTTTTAGAATTTTTGTGCCCTTTTTTAAATATGCAGAGGGGGGCTTGGTTTTTGGGCTTCTACAATGTTGTTTTTAGTATGACACGCACATGGCTGGCAGCCTCTTAGAATCGCTTTTACTATAAAAAAACCCTGGGCACTTTTAAAAGGACAAAACTGACCAAAAAAACTGAAATTTGGGGAAAGTAGCCTGATAAAGTCTGGCAGCAAAGCTGGAAAAAAAAAAAAGCTGAGGGTTAGGTGGCAACATAGTCAGTGTGGAGGGGACGGCACAAACCACAGCAGCATGAGGAAAAGAGTGGCACAATTTACCCTTCTGGGGTGGCAAAAAAAAGGGGAGGCCACAGAGTGGGACAATGAAAACAGTGTGGAGGGGGGCCCGGGGGCAGCCCCAGCAGCAGATTTAGGTCAGACAGTGGGACAAATGGACATTCTGGAGGTGGCAAAACCAGGAGTAGGCCACAGAGTGGCACAATGACACAGTGTGGAGGGCAAAGCAGCAGCCACAGCAGCAGCATGAGGTCAGACAGTGGCACAATAACATTCTGGAGGTGGCAAAACAGGAGTAGGCCACAGAGTGGCACAATGACACAGTGTGGAGGGCACGGCAGCAGCCACAGCAGCAGCATGAGGTCAGACAGTGGCACAGTGACATTCTGGAGGTGGCAAAAACAGGAATAGGCCACAGAGTGGCACACATGTCCCCCCAAGTGGTGAGGGCACACGGCAGCAGCCACAGATGCCACGGGCACAATGACCGTGTCCCCCGCGACAGCAGATGGTCAGCAGTGCACAATGACATTCTGGAGGTGGCAAAACAGTAGTAGGCCACAGAGTGGCACAATGACAGAGAGTGGAGGTCATGGCAGCAGCAGCATGAGGTCAGAGAGTGGCACAATGACACAGTGTGGAGGGCACGGCAGCAGCATGAGGTCAGACAGTGGCACAATGACATTCTGGAGGTGGCAAAAACAGGAGAAGGCCACAGAGTGGCACAATGACAGAGTGTGTAGGTCACGGCAGCAGCCACAGCAGCAGCATGAGGTCAGGCAGTGGCACAATGACATTCTGGAGGTGGCAAAACAGAAGTAGGCCACAGAGTGGCACAATGACAGAGAGTGGAGGTGACGGCAGCAGCATGAGGTCAGAGAGTGGCACCATGACAGAGAGTGGAGGTCACGGCAGCAGCCGCAGCAGCCGCATGAGGTCAGACAGTGGACAATGACATTCTGGAGGGTGGCAAAACAGTAGTAGGCCACAGAGTGGCACAATGACAGAGAGTGGAGGTGACAGCAGCAGCAGCATGAGGTCTGAGAGTGGCACAATGACAGAGTGTGGAGTCACGGCAGCAGCCACAGCAGCAGCATGAGGTCAGACAGTGGCACAATGACATTCTGGAGGTGGCAAAAACAGGAGTAGGCCACAGAGTGGCACAATGACACAGTGTGGAGGGCACGGCAGCAGCATGAGGTCAGGCAGTGGCACAATGACATTCTGGAGGTGGCAAAACAGTAGTAGGCCACAGAGTGGCACAATGACAGAGAGTGGAGGTAACAGCAGCAGCAGCATGAGGTCAGACAGTGGCACAATGACAGAGTGTGTAGGTCACGGCAGCAGCCACAGCAGGTCAGACATGAGGTCAGACAGTGGCACAGTGGCACAATGACATTCTGGAGGTCGTAAAAACAGTAGTAGGCCAGAGAGTGACACAATGACACAGTGTGGAGTTGGCACCAACAGGAGTAGGCCACAGAGTGGCACAACGACAGTGTGTGGAGGTGACGGCAGGAGCAACAGCAGGAGGTCAGACAGTGGCACAATGACAGGGTGTGGAGTTGACCGCAGCAGCAACAACAGCAGCATGAGGTCAGAGAGTGGCACAATGACACAGTCTGGATGTCACGGCACCAGCAACAGCAGCAGCAGCATGAGGTCATAGAGTGGCACAATGACAGAGTGTGGAGGTGGGTGGCAATACCAGTCCCTGGTAAAGATGGTGGTAGGCAGATGGAGAAACTGTCAGCAGATGTGTGGCATCAGGCGGGTGGCAGCATCAGAATAGTGGCTGAGGCAGGTCGTTTGAACCCAGACTCATTTCTCACAGGTTGGGTGAGGCGTCATGGCTGATGTAGTCTTACGCCCAGTGTCGGACTGGTAGGTCTGGGGCCCACAGGGGAGTTGATCTCAGGGGCACACCCTACTGTACATGAAAATATTACCGGCCTCTCGTACATAAATGCGCCCATTTTACCACATAATACAGTGTGCAAAACAGAACTGTATTGTGTAGCACAATATCAAGGGAGTCACATATCTGTCTATCTCACATATTTGTCACAGCTAACATATCATAGACACATGGCTAAGTAGCTCCATCCATATCCCCCACCAGCCCACATACAATATCCTCCTCCACCCACATACAATATCTCCCTCCACGTTTCCCTTGGTCACGCACCTCACCACCTTCTAAAATAAACACCAGCAAGAAAGTAAAATTGTAACTCCTATCACAGGGTCAGGTGTTTCCTCACTTTTATTATCAGGGACACATGTAATCTGTAACTATACCCGCACAGATATAACCTACAACACCACCATATAGAGGTCAGACACCAGCTCAGGTATAACCTACAACACTACCATATAGAGACCACATAGAAGTCAGACACCAGCTCAGGTATAACCTACAACACCACTATATAGAGACCACATAGAGGTCAGACACCAGCTCAGGTATAACCTACAACACCACCATATGGAGACCACATAGAGGTCAGACACCAGCTTGGGTTACATCACATTACAGTGAATACAGCACTAATCCAATATAGAAGTAAAATAACCCCTCAAATCAGGGACTTACAGGAGATGTCTTATCTGATGAGTCGTTCTTTTTCCCTTTTCTTCTGCATCCGATCCACACCGCCATGATGACTTGTCCCGGCCACAACTCATCCCTGCAGAAATTACACACCAATATCTTAGAATCCTCACTTTTCCAGCACCTCTTTACCTCTGTAAAGGTGGGAGAGTGGGTACAAGCCATAGCTTAGAGGCCTAGTATCCTCAGGGGTTGGAGGGTGGGGAGAGAACTAACGCCCTGGAGATAATGCTACAACTATTGGCTACTCCCCTGACAATTATATTACCTGGTAGGTAGGCAAGGTCCCAGGTAGCTAGATTAGGTACTATTTAGGTAGGCAGACTCCCACTGGATAAGTTGTTAGGCATGTCCCAGGTAGGTTAGTGAGTAGGCCCAAGTAAGGTAGATAAGTAGGCCCCAGTTAGGTAGGCTGTAGGTAGGTGTTGGTGAGTCTCTGTTAGTTAGGCTGTAGGTAGGTGTTGGTGAGTCTCTGTTAGTTAGGCTGTAGGTAGGTGTTGGTGGGCCCCAGTTATGTAGGCTGTATGTAGCCCGGGCCCCCCTTTAGATAGGCTGTATGTAGCCAGGGCCCCCCTTTAGATAGGCTGTATGTAGCCAGGGCCCCCCCCTTTAGATAGACTGGAGGTAGCCAGGGCCCCCCCTTTAGATAGGCTGGAGGTAGCCAGAGCCCCCCCCCCCCCTTTAGATAGGCTGGAGGTAGCCAGGGCCCCCCTTTAGATAGGCTGTATGTAGCCAGGGCCCCCCCTTTAGATAGGCTGGAGGTAGCCAGGGCCCCCCCCCCTTTAGATGGGCCCTGGAGGTAGCCAGGGCCCCCCTTTAGATAGGCTTTTATGTAGCCGGGCCCCCCTTTAGATAGGCTGTATGTAGCCAGCCCCCCCCGCTTGGATAGGCTGGAGGTAGCCAGGGCCCCCTTTAGATAGGCTGGAGTTAGCCAGGGCCCCCTTTTAGATAGGCTGGAGGTAGCCAGGGCCCCCCTGTATAGTTTAGGGAGCCAGCCAGGGCCCCCCTGTATAGTTTAGGGAGCCAGCCAGGGCCCCCCATGCATTCTTTAGCGAGCCAGGGCCCCCCTGCATTCTTTAGGTAGACAGGCCCCCCTGCATTTTTTATGTAGCCAGGGCCATGCTGCATTCTTTAGGTAGCAAGGTCCCCTTCATTCTTTAGGTAGCCAAGTCCCCTTCATTCTTTAGGTAGCCAGGTCCCCTGCATCATTTAGGTAGCCAGGTCCCCTGCATCATTTAGGTAGCCAGGTCCCATTCATTATTTAGGTAGCCAGGTCTCCTTCATTATTTAGGTAGCCAGGTCCCCTGCATTATTTAGGGAGCCAGGTCCCCTTCATTATTTAGGTAGCCAGGTCCCCTTCATTCTTTAGGTAGCCAGGTCCCCTGCATCATTTAGATAGCCAGGTCCCCTGCATCATTTAGGTAGCCAGTTCTCCTTCATTATTTAGGTAGCCAGGTCCCCTGCATTATTTAGGTAGCCAGGTCCCCTGCATTATTTAGGTAACAAGGTCCCCTTCATCATTTAGGTAGCAAGGTCCCCTGCATCATTTAGGTAGCCAGGTCCCCTGCATCATTTAGGTAGCCAGGTCCTCTGCATCATTTAGGTAGCCAGGTCCCCTGCATCATTTAGGTAGCCAGGTCCCTTCATTATTTAGGTAGCCAGGTCCCCTTCATTATTTAGGTAGCCATGTCCCCTGCATCATTTAGGTAGCCAGGTCCCCTGCATCATTTAGGTAGCCAGGTCCCCTGCATCATTTAGGTATCCAGGTCCCCCCCCTGCATCATTTAGGTAGCCAGGTCCCCTTCATTATTTAGGTAGCCAGGTCCCCTTCATTATTTAGGTAGCCAGGTCCCCTGCATCATTTAGGTAGCCAGGTCCCCTGCATCATTTAGGTATCCAGTTCCCCTGCATCATTTATGTAGCCAGGTCCCCTTCATTATTTAGGTAGCCAGGTCCCCTGCATCATTTAGGTAGCCAGGTCCCCTTCATTATTTAGGTAGCCAGGTTCCCTTCATTATTTAGGTAGCCAGGTCTCCTGCATCATTTAGGTAGCCAGGTCCCCTGCATCATTTAGGTAGCCAGGTCCCCTGCATCATTTATGTAGCCAGGTCTCCTTCATTATTTAGGTAGCCAGGTCCCCTGCATCATTTAGGTAGCCAGGTCCCCTGCATCATTTAGGTAGCCAGGTCTCCTGCATCATTTAGGTAGCCAGGTCTCCTGCATCATATAGGTAGCCAGGTCCCCTGCATTATTTAGGTAGCCAGATCCCCTGCATCATTTAGGTAGCCAGGTCCCCTTCATTCTTTAGGTAGCCAGGTCCACTGCATCATTTAGGTAGCCAGGTCCCCTGCATCATTTAGGTAGCCAGGTCCCCTGCATTATTTAGGTAGCCAGGTCCCCTGCATTATTTAGGTAGCAAGGTCCCCTTCATTATTTAAGTAGCCAGGTCCCCTTCATTCTTTAGGTAGCCAGGTCCCCTGCATCATTTAGGTAGCCAGGTCCCCTGCATAATTTAAGAAGCCAGGTCCCCTGCATCATTTAGGTATCCAGTTCCCCTGCATCCTTTATGTAGCCAGGTCCCCTGTATCATTTAGGTAGCCAGGTCCCCTGCATCATTTAGGTAGCCAGGTCACCTGTCTCATTTAAGTAGCCAGGTCCCCTGCATCATTTAGGTAGCCAGGTCCCCTGCATCATTTAGGTAGCCAGGTCCCCTGCATCATTTAGGTAGCCAGGTCCCCTGCATCATTTAAGTAGCCAGGTGGGGGACATTAGTCCCCAACTCCCAGACGCAGGTCCCGGGCCTCCAGTGACCGGATGAGCGGCCGGGCCCCGGGGAGCGACGGCACTGCCTCCGGGGCCCACAGGGACTCGGGGGGGGGGGGGCCACCGGGGGATTCACCGATCCTCCGGCGGCCCAGTCCGAGCCTGCTTACGCCTAAGGCATTGGTGTGTGTAAATCCTGGCCGATCCACGACTGATTCATCTTGACAAAGGTCAGTCGTTCCACATTTCCCGTGGACAAGCAGGTTCTCCTTGGGGTAACGATGGCCCCCGCCGCACTGAACACCCGCTCTGATGCCAAACTACTGGCCAGACAGGACAGCTTCTCCACTGCAAACTCGGCAAGTTGCGGCCACACATCCAGTTTGGCTGCCCAGTAGTCCAGCGGACCTTCTAACTGGGGTGGCAGAGTGCATCTGGACTGAGAGATGATGGCAGAGAGAAACAACTCCCTGCTGCAGAGGTGGTGGAGCCTTGACTGACTGCAATGGCATGCATGCCACTGGGCGCTGCTGCTGCTGTTGCTGCGACGGCTGGATGGAACAACACATCTGAGCCACGTTTCTCCCAGGCCATCGGACGGTGTCGCTGCATGTGTTGATGCAGGGCCGTGGTGCCAACTTTAGCTCCCTGGCCACGATTCACTTTCTGCCCACAGATTCTACATATACCCATATTCGGCTCCTCCAGTGTCTTAGTAAAGAACTGCCACACCGCCGAATAGCTGACTACTACTACTAGTGACTACTACCACTGCTGCCTCGCTGAGCCCCTGTGCCGCTACTTTCTTGGCCCTTTCGAAGCGGGTTTTTTTTTCCCCCTGTGGCCGCTTGGCTCCTGACCCACGCTGCTGCTAACCCTGCTGACTCACGGCCACACAACCCACTTGCTGGCTGAAACGCTGCCTGACGCGCAAGCTGACGCCCTCTTTTCCTGACATGATGAAGCCCTTGCTTCACCCGGCTCCCAAGTGTGGTCGGCTACATCTTCATCGATTTGTGTTTCATCGACTGCTGTCCTCATCCACCGGTCTTTGGTATGCAGAGGCTGACCCCTCACAACATTGACCTCCCATCCCCACTCTCCACATCTATACTTTGCCGCCTACTGCAAGAAGCAGGGATATTGGCCCATTTCTTCGCTGCCAAGTAGCCCAGAACCCCCCAAAATAGAATTCCCCTCTGGCTGGGGGAACCGGGTTTTGGGATAGAGGCGGGTTGAGGACAGGTGGGGGCCCGCTGACCCGCTCCTGGGCCATGCCAAAAAGGTTGTGTCTGACTTTTCCCCACCGACTCTTGGCTGGGGTTGTCAGATGTCATCTGGAGGAAGTGGATGACCTAGTCAACCAATCAAAAACCATTGGGTTGCTGAACAACACACAGCCGCTAGATGACACCGGCAGTTCTGGCCTCACCGAGTGACCCCTGCTGCGACCTCCCCTTGCTGTGCTGCGACCTGGGCCTGCTGTAGGAATGTTTGTGCTACTGCCACTCGCAGGTGAAGAACCTGCCACCTCTCTGTCTGACATACTGTTTGTTCTAAAATGTACAGACACTGTTTGATGAAGAATCTGTATTTTGATAAATAACACACCCTGTTTGTGACTCCAAATGAACACAGTAACAAGCTTGGGTAACCCTTGGATGGGCAGGAAAAATTTACTTGTATGTGCCGTTTAAAAACTCTGTGTATTTTACTGAATATTAAAGCACAAACAGGCTTAATTAACCTTCGGATATGAATTATGCTACAGCAAAAATTTCTTTTTTGGAGCGGTGAAAAAGAACGTTTCCTATTACTAATACAACTGCAAAAAAATACTTAGTTAACCCTTGGATGTAAATTGCGCAAAAGAAATGTTGTTTGCCAACAATTACCAGCTTTGAAGAGTGTTAAAAAACGGCGTGTATTTTATGGAACACAACAACAGAAAAACTCGTAATTAAAACCTTGGGATATAATTATGCTACAGCCAAAAATTCCTTCTTTGGGGGTGAAAAGGAACGTTTAATTTTAATGAATACAACTGCAGAAAAATACTTATTTTAACCTTGGATGTAAATTGCGCCAAAGAAATGTGCTGCCAACAATTCCCGAGCTTTGAAGGTGTTAAACCGCTTTAAATTTTAGGAACACAACAACAGAAAAATTTGTAATTAACCTTCGAATATGAATTATGCTACACCCCAAAATTTCTTCTTTGGCGGTGAAAAACAAAGTTTATTTTAATGAAACAATACAGAAAAAAAACTTAGTTAACCCTTGGATGTAAATTGGCAAAAGAAATGTGCTGCCAACAATTACGCTTTGAAAGGTGTTAAAACCGTGTATTTTACGGAACACAACAACAGAAAACTTGTAATTAACCTTCGGATTGAATTATCTACAAAAAATGTCTTCTTTGGCGGTAAAAAACAAAGTTTATTTTAAATGAATACAACTCAGAAAAATACTTTGTTAACCCTTGGATGTAAATTGGCAAAAGAAATATGCTGCCAACAATTACCAGCTTTGTAGCGTCTTAAAACGGCTGTATTTTACGGAACACAACAACAGAAAAACTTGTAATTAACCTTCGGTTATTGAATTAAATCTCAGGAAAATTTCTTCTTTTGGGGGTAAAAAGGGAACGTTTCTTTTAGTGACCACAACAGCAGAACCACGCTTAATTAACCCCTGGATCTAAATTGCGCAAAATAAATGAGCAACCAAAAATTAAGTGGTATTTGGATTGTAAAAACGCTGTTTCTTTAACTGAATAGGAACAGGCTTAGATAACCCTTGGATATTAAATTTGTGCTCAAGAACGAGCAGATAGCATTAAAATGTATATGCAGCTGCATTGAACGCACACTGGACTTCAGTTCCAAACCCTACAAAATCAGAAATTAATAACGTAAGAGAACAGTCTCTGAGGGCAAGCTGAGACAACTGTGACACCCCCCAAAAATCGCTGTATAAAAGTGAGTTCTTTGTATGAGATATCACAAGCAGCAGCGGCGGCAGCACCTTCCCTACACAGCACAGTGAGAAGAGTGTGAGGAGCGAGCATGGCGCCCGGACTTATATAGTGCGGTGACTCACAGAATCCCGCCCGGGCTCCTTTATTGGCTTCATCTCTGCACATGTCATGTAGGCTACGCCTTTCTTCCTCCCAGACTTCTGTGCCCCATGTAACGCCATGTGCTCGCAGCCATTTTATCAATCAAAAACACGCTTCGTTCCCGCGAATTACCCCAAACTTCGACTTCGTTCAGAATCAAAGTTTTCCTGAAATTCTAAACGAATTCGACTTCGTTAGAATCGATTCGCCCATCTCTAATAGAGAGACATGGAAGTATGATCATTTATCCACCATATTTTTCACCTCACCAAGTAGAATAAATGGCAAAAATGGTCTATAGGAAGACACCATACTTGTAATCATACTTCTTAACTATAAATAACTATAAACTAAAAGAAAATAAAGTTTACATATAAAATAAATAGCTAACATGATCCAAGTTCTAGTGTTAGATGATTACCATATTTGGAAACTTTTTAATGCATAAAACTAATGCTTACCGTAAATACTCGAGTATAAGCCGACCCGAGTATAAGCCGAGGCACCTACTTTTGCCACAAAAACCGGGAAAGCTTATTGACTCGAGTATAAGCCTAGGGTGGAAAACGTAGCGGCTACTGGTGAAGTTTTAAAAATAAAAATAGTACCAATAAAATTAAAATAGGCAGTTTAATGTCCCCCATAGGCAGATATAGGCAGTTTAATGCCCCCCATAGGCAGATATAGGCTGGTATAAGCAGCTTAATGTCCCCCATAGGCAGATATAGGCAGGTATAGGTCCTCTAGGTAGGCTATAGGCAGGTATACGTCCTCTAGGTAGGCTATAGGCAGGTATAGGTCCCCTAGGCAGGCTATAGGCAGGTATAGACAGGGTTTTAAAACAAAAAAAACCCACTTACCCGGCTCCCCGCTGCTCCGTCTCCCTCGCCGCTCCGCCTCCTCGCTGTCCGGCCTCCCGGGTGCGCTCCTCGGTCTTCTCGGCCTCCGGACAGCCGCGAGTCTGCAGCCACCTGGAGTCTACTGCGGAGCACGGAGCGCTCGCTCTCTGCTCCGCAGTGGTATCTCTTCTCCTGTGTGCGTTCCGGAGGAGTCGCATACATGGGAAGAAATCGCTGACAGCGCCTGGCCATCGCAGCGCTCGGACGCTGTCAGGTACTCGGCCTTCAGTTCTATGCGCTCCCTGAGGAGTCGCATATAACTGAAGCGTCCCTGTCGGCGCACGGGCCATCGCAACACCCGAGTGCCGACAGTGACTCGAGTATAAGCCGAGGGGGGATTTTTCAGCACATTTTTTGTGCTGAAAAACTCGGCTTATACTCGAGTATATACGGTACTTTATTTAATATATTTAATTGTATTAGCAGCTCTTAAGAGGGTGTAATGTGATTAATGTAAAGCATAATTACATATACATGTACTGTCTGCTCGTACTATTGTAGATTTGGAATGGTCCATGTTTCAATATAGTGCCCTTGATTTCTAATTCATATAATTACATTTATTACATTTTGGGTTTTTGAAATGATAACAATCTTTATGGTTATTTTGTGAGTGTAATTTTGTAAATTTGCTTCTCTAATAAGCTTTTTTTTTATAGTCCTGCAGACATTCTCCCCAAAAACATCATGTTCATTATGAAATGACAGACTGAAATTTACTGAGAGAAGAAATGACATTTGATTCACCCTGCTCTTACATACTAAAGTGCAATATGAATTAGTCTGAAATAGATCTATCTTCAATTTCCTCCTTACAAAATGTAATACAGTTAACTGACAGAGATTAATTATTACATTAATGACTGTCACAAAATGAGAGGAAAGCTGTTCACTGAGTCCTCCTTGACACTTTTACTTAATTCACAGTGAATTATTTTGTGTGGAAAAATCTTTGAGAACCAGGGCAGAACAAGTCGTCCACTTGATGTTTAAAATGAAATAGTGCAGGAAGAACATTCTAGCTAATATGTTGGTACTATGTATATGGTAAGAATACAACTGATGTATATATGAATTAATGAATACATTGATTCAATTGTTCATTATGAAATAAAAAAAATATTTTCAAAAGAAATTAAAAATTAGGTACAGGAGAGTAACAAGTAACCATGGGGCCACATAGCAAAACTTTCTTACAGTCATGTCACAGAAAAAAGCAATGTAATAATATGGAATAATACACACAGTGAAATCACAATGCTGTGATCATAGGGGGGAAAATGTGTGCAAGTGGGTAAGTAACTGGCTCACTGATAGAAAACAAAGGGTAGTAATTAACGGTACATACTCAGACTGGATCGCTGTTACTAGTGGGGTACCACAAGGGTCAGTATTGGGCCCTATCCTCTTTAACATTTTCATTAATGATCTTACACAGGGAATACACAGTAGAAAATCGATCTTTGCAGACGATACTAAGCTCTGTAAAGTAATCAACACAAATAGAGGATAATATGTTTTTTACAAAGGGATCTGGATAAGTTGGAGGGGCCTGGGCAGGGAAATGGCAGATGAGGTTTAACACTGATAAATGCAAGGTTATGCACATGGGGAAGAGAAATCCATTACATGATTACATGTTAAATGGAAAAAACACTGGGTAAAAAGTGACATGGAGAAGGACTTGGAATCCTGGTGGACAGTAAACTTAATTGTAGCAGCCAGTGTCAGGCAGCAGCAGCCCAAAGCAAATAGGATCATGGGGTGCATTAAAAGGGGCATAGATGCACATGATGAGAACATTATTCTCCCATTATACAAGTCACTGGTTAGACCACACATGGAATATTGTGTACAGTTTTGGGCACCAGTGCACAGGAAAGACATTGTAGAGCTTGAACAGGTACAAAGGCGGGCAACAAAAATAATAAAAGGACTGGGTGGACTACAGTACACAGAAAGATTGGCAAGATTAGGGTTATTTAGTTTAGAGAAAAGAAGGCTTCGGGGGGACATAATAAATATGTTTAAATACATCAAAGGTCAATATAGAGATCTCTCCAAGATTTATTTATACACAGGGCTGTATCTAGAACAAGGGGGCATCCTTTACGTCTTGAGGAACGAAAGTTTCTACATAAACATAGAAAGGGATTCTTTACTGTAAGAGCAGTGAGACTATGGAATTCTCTGCCAGAGGGACTGGTCATGGTGAATTCAATAACCGAGTTCAAAAAGGGTTTGGATGCATTTCTGGAGCGTAATAATATAACAAGTTATAGTGACTAGGATTCAGGAGAGGGGTCATTGATCCAGGGATTTTTTGATTGCCAGATTGGAGTCAGGAAGGAATTTTTCCCTAAAATGAGGACAATTGGCTTCTACCTCATTGGGTGTTTTTTGCCTTTCCTCTGGATCAACACCTTAGCACAACTGGCTGAACTAGTTGGACGACTTGTCTTTTTTTAGCCTTAAAAACTATGAAACTATGAAACTATGAAACATTACTGTGATTATTGGCATAGTGATATTACAGTATGGGGATAATGTGCAAAGTAATATCACGGTACATGTATTATAAATCCAGTCATATCATAGTATTGTGATAATGCACACTGTAATGTCACAGTACAAGGAAAAACCCATAGCCCAGAAGTTATGCAAACAATGATTTCACTTTTCAGAGAAAATATGATCTCATAGCATAGCACAGGCATAGCATACAAAAGTAAAGGTCATATTATACACATGTATACAAACATGTGAAAAAAAATATATAATTATGCCACTATACAGGTAAAAATGAACACTTATCACAGTACATGAGTAATGTTAATACAAAAAAAATGCAAAAACTAAGGGCCCCTTCCATTTTTAATAGACCTCACTAACAGAAAAGTTAGTATGCCATAGACTTTGTGTCAAGGCTGGTCAGCGCTCGGCTTGCAGGGAGGAAGAGTCTGATCAGCTGCTGCAGACTCTTCCTCCCTGCAAGCCGAGCGATGCCAGCCCTGACAGTACCCCCCTGCGATATTTTCCTATCTTTTCTATTCCTGTGCTATTGTTTGTTGTCTGCTTACCTGTGTACCTGTCCTCGGCTTGTTCTCCTGACCCCGGCTTGTCTTCTAATTTTGTACCTCGCTCCCGTTTGGCTTTTGACCCCGGCTTGTTTACATTTATCCCTCTGGTTCTGATTTGTGGCTTTGGCGTTCCCGTTTTGGTATTGACCCGGACAGTCTGACTATTCCTCCTCCTGACAGCCCCAGAACTGTCGCCCAGTTGCCGGCTGCCACCTAGGGCAGCACTTCAAGTAGGCAGGGACAGTGGGCTGGGTTCCAGTCAGGGCCCACTGTACCTCCCTTGACGTGACATTAACGCAGGCCAGAACCGTTACTGCTCTACCCCACTATGAACCCCATGACAGCTATGGTAGAGCAGATGCAGGGGCTTACCCAGGTAGTCCAGGATCTGGAGCTGAGGGTACCGCAGGAATCTACCCCAAGGCAGAGTGTCCCTGCACTACCTTCCCCTCCTGTGGAGTCCCCTATCCAGTTGCCTGACAGGTTCTCAGGCAACAGGAAGGCCTT
>JAODAL010058234.1:0-22203 GCA_025379985.1 Phyllomedusa bahiana
CCAAAAATTCAAAGCATGACTTGGCCCACTTTGGTCAATTGTGAAGAACAAATGTCTGTTGAAAAAATTTTTAGTTTTGACCCTGTAGTATAGTGATGTCACAGCAAAATGCCCCAAAAAATTCAAAGTTTTCCCCCTTTGAGCCACTTTGGTCAAATTGTGAAGAACAAATGTCTGTTAAAAACAAACTTTTTTTTTTAAATAGGATCTGTAGTATTGCTGCATTTAAAAGCAGCATGCCCCAAAATTATAAAAAATGACTTTACCCACTGTTAAAAATTGTGAGGGGAAATGCATTAAAACCCAAATTTCTATTCCAAAAGGACCAATTTTTTAGCTGTATTCACGAAAACATGACCCCAAAAAATTAATAAATATGATTTTCAGCCACTATTAAAAAATTGTGGGGGAAATGCCCTTAAAAGTCTTTCTGTTCCAAAAGGACCATGATTATTGCGTTATTCACAGCAACATACCTCAAAACCTTGAAATCAAAAAACTTCTTAAGATAAAGTGGGGGTAAAATAATACGGTGTTGTCATAAAACCCTTGCTGTCTTTTACAGTCTCCTCCAGCAAAACCATCAAATGAACTGTTGGGAAAAGAGAATAAAAAATTGCAAAGAAATGATCATTTTTAAAAAAATTTTCAAGAGGCCCATTTCTTTTTAAAAAGGAATGTGAAGTAGACCGGAAACAACGGTGCCTGGAATTTGGGGGCCCCAAAACTCATCAGAGACCCATGCTGTTTTATTTTGGGATGAAAGTCAAACGATCCACATTATTTTGGAAAACCGGATGCGTTTGTCTGTAAAGATCCCCCCAGCTTGTGCTGAAGGTTCGCCAGATATGACGCTGGCTGCTGGGCAGGCAAACCTCTATGGCGTGACGAAACCAGCTCGGGCCATTCGTCCATTTTTTGGGGTACCCCGAAGTTATTGGGTCCGGAAAAAAATGCAAAAAACATCGGGTTGAGCGCAGATAGCGTGCACCCTGATCTTAAGCTGATCTCTGTGTGTTGGATGTGTGCCTGCATTGCATGCGTTGGTGAGGTGGTAAAACAAAGATTGCAGAGGTCACCCTTAGGCTTCTGCCACCTTGCCTGCTGCTGCCGCTACGCCTACTTGGCACTCTACTGCTGTCACGTCGCTGATGTTGTTCCCGTGACATTTGGGGAACGTGAAGCAGACGCAAGAGATGTCTCCAGTTGATCAATCAGCAAGGTCTCCATTTCCTGCATTTTTAATCTTATTTGGGTGGGTGGAAGGAAAGTGCTGATTTTTGTTTTGTTTACCGGGGATCCAGGAGGGTGGCACCCAGTAACTGTTGTTCATTTGGATGGCCTTAATGCGAGGATCATGTTGGAGGAAATGGAGCATCTAAGCACTCATGTGAGAGATGGAGCCTTGATTTCCCAAGCCTCTGGGTCAAGGGGGCACTAGCAAACTGATCTTCCTCATCTTCCTCCTCCTCCTCAAAGTCGCGCCAACCTCTTTCCAAGGCAGGGACGTCGGTAACATCGGTGTCTAGGACTACCTCCTCCATCCTCCTCCGCTGCCTCCGGCACAGCTTCAACACAGCCCTGCTTGCCTGAGATGATGCACCTGAGAGCTGATGCGCCACCTTGCACTAGCTCTGGACCCGAACCACTGCCTAATGAAGACCGATGAAATTGTGAAACTGTCGGGCCTTGTGGATTTGACGGAGGAGAAAGGCTCCGTGTCCGCATCTGTGTCCGTCTCCTCCTCCGTCGCTGGCGGGACCGTTTGTTTCAGAGTGTCCAACGATCGTTCCAGAACTAAGATCACCACAATGCTCATTGCTGACAAGGGCATTGTCCGCACTGACCATTTTGGTGGCTTCTTCAAAATGGCAAGGGATGGTGCAGAGCTCTTTCACCTGCCTCCACTCTCGGTGGGTTCAACACCCCGAGGTCCGTACGCTGCTTGTCAGGCCATGTGTCACTTCGTTACTGCGTAATGGCATTGCGCTGCTGCCACAATCGCTGGAGCATGTGGAGGGTGGAATTTCCAGGTGTTGCACGTCAACAATGAGACGGTTGACGGGGAGGCCGAGCTGACGCTGCAACGCAGCCAGGCGGGATGAAGCAGGGTGCGAACGGCGGAAGTTAGAAACTCAGACCTCGAGCCTTCTTCAGCAGGCAGTCCAGACCCGGGTAGCTCTTTAGAAATTTCTGGGAACGACAGGTTCATGACATGTGCCAGGCATGGGATGTGCTCCAGCCTACCGATCTTAAGGGCGTGGCAAGCAGATTTCGCCGTTATCGCACACCACCTTGCCTGGCACAAGGTTCTTGTCACCCCAGCCAGCGCTCGGTCTCGTTGCTTAGGCCGTCCACAGCTCCTGACCTGTGTGTGGGACGGTCTCAAGGCAGATTAATTTCAAACACGGCCTGGGTCTCTGGGCCGTGATGCACCAGAGGGACCTTGGGGGAATAGAGCCTGCTCCATCCCTGCAGTTTTGAAGAGCCGTTTGCGCGAGCCTGAAGAGCCACCGTCACCCCCAGAGACATCCACCCCAGCTCACCAGTGAGCTGTCACTGGAGATATTAGCGGGCCTTGCCTTGCTTACTAGTCAAGGTGTCGGGTGGTGAGATGGACTTTTCCGGACACAGATGCAGACAACGCGCTTGAAATTTTTAGTTGACACGTGGCTGTCAGGGCGAGGGACGGCTTTTCTGGCAAAGAATTGCCTGCTCCGGCATCTGGTATTGGGGGCAGGCGCGGGCCATGACGTGCGGAACCATCTGTGTCCCACCAGTCGGAAAAAGGCAACATTCCAAGGCCAATAAGCCTGGCAATGCCGACATCAGGCTTTTGGCTTTTGGGATGGTTTGGGTATAAAGTGTTTCTTCTGTTCCCAAACTGAAAGACAGAAGGCTGGTGCTAGAATGGCCGATGTACGGCGTTGCAGGTTCGTCAAAACTGGCGGAAAGGAGAAGGGGGTAGGATGGGTCTCTGGGTGGTGGCTGGTGGTACCGTCGTGGGTCGGTGGAGGCTGAAGCGCGAGGTGATCTGATCATGATCTCTGAGAGGACATGGGCGCGGGAGGAACGCTTGGTGGTGGCGGAGGAGGACGGAGGCGGAGGACAGAGGGAGTGACAGTGGTTGGAGGCCGGCGTCGGTCTGCCTTTTTTGCCAAGTGTTCCCTCCATTTCAAACTCATAGCATTCGCTGCATGTGACTAGACATGGTTGGTTGGTGGTTAACCCACTTAAGGTTCTTGCCTCTACTTATGTGTTTTCGGCAAAGGCGGCATATGACATTGACTGGGTGAATATCAGAGGTTGCTCAAAAGAAGGCCAGGCGTTGAGAGGTCCTGACCTTTTGACGGCGATAAGCGGAGGAGCGGGGTGGTTTGCGCTGGGACCGTGGTGGCGGAATCATTCAGCGGACTTCTTGCGACCGGACCACTCCCTTTTTGTGGCGGGGACCGTATTGACATACCCCATGTCTTCCTCCTGTCCACTATGAAGCGCTCGCAGCAATTCTGCGGAAATGACCAGGATGGAATCCGCAATGGCGTAATCTTCATCATCATCAACTCAGGTGACTTGTCGTCCTGACCTTTCTGCATCCAGAAGCTGCGGGCTTACAAGCAAGGGGCACTGCCAAGGCGTTGGCCGACCGCCCGGGATTTTTGCCGATTGACCGCTTCCTTCACCTCCTTTGGTGGCATCTGTAACTGGGGCGTCAGAGCAGACTAAAATCTCTTTGATCTTTTTAACATGCTTCTGACCCCAACCGATTTGTCATCAAAGAGGTCTTCAGACATGGATTATCCACAGTGGTGGGTACACGAGTTGACATTTGGGCTGCTTCATTGTTGGACGGATGCTGATGATGCTGATGAGACATTTGTGGCCGTGACTGCGAGGACACACACGACGAGGAGGTAATGACTGCTAGATGCAGGTTGCATTAACCATGAAGGACTGATTGGCGACGATGTTGATAACTTGATTCACAGGGGCCCTGACCAGCGATGACAGGCCTGACGGTCCAGCAACTGACTGATCCGCTGGCATGCGTGTTGTCGCCGCACTGAATGAGCTCCTTCTCTCGTTCCTTCCCTCATGTGCTACCCCCCTCTTTGTCGCTTACCACTGCATTCGCTCCATGTCCTGAAATATTATAAAAATTTGAGAAGGTATGGAATAGTTTTGGATAAGTCTCTTATTAAAAGACGGCAAATCACAGCTATTCTCATAATCCCTTACATCAAATACAAAAATTGCTGGATTAAAATTTAACTGCATGTGTTATCAACAAATCTGAATGGATGGGAAAATTCCAAAAAACACGATCTGTTTTGGTTTGGTATAATAAATGGTTATTTTTTTGCACCTTTCAATTCACCTGTGGTGATTATTGAATTGCTGTTTTCAAGATTTAAGTATAGATGACTGCGTCAATGAACAGTACTGGGTGCGCAAAAGTCAAAAAACACGTATATGTTATTTTTGTATATTACCGGTATTCTTTTTGCACCTTTCAATTCACTGTGGTGAATATGAAATGCTGTTTAGATCTTAGTAGATGATGTTCAGATGAACAGTACTGGGTTGGCAAAAAGTCAAAAAACACGTAACTGTTTATGTTTGATATAATAATACTGTATTTTTTGCTCATCTTCAATTCACCTGTTGGTGATTTATAGAATTTGCTGTTTTAGATTTACGTAGTTGCTGCGTCAATGAAACAGTTCTGGGTGCCACAAAAGTCAAAAAAACACGTTAACTGTTATGTTTTGATATATAAATGTATTTTTGCACCTTTTCATTCACCTGTGGTGAATATAGAATTGCTGTTCTTTAAGATTACGTAGATTGCTGCGTCAATGAACAGTAGGTGTGCGCAAAGTCATAAAACACGTAACTTTATGGTTTTCGTATTATAATACACGGTATTTTTTTGCACTTTCAATTCTCCTGTGAATATTAGAATTGCTGTTTTATGTGATTTACGTTGATTGCTTGCGTCAATGAAACAGTACTGGGTGCGCAAAAGTCAAAAACACACGTAAGTTTATGTTTGATTATAATAACTGTATTTTTTGCACCTTTTCTATTTCAACTGTGAGTGAATATAGATTTGCTGCTGTTTTTAAGATTTAGTAGATGCTGCGTCAGATGAACAGTAGGGTGCACAAAAGAATCATAAAACACGTAAAATGTTTTGTTTTATATATAAACTGCTATTTTTGACCTTTCTATTCACCTGTGGTGAATTTAGAATTGCTGTTTTAAAGATTTACGTAGGACTGTGCGTACAATGAACAGTACTGGGTTGCGCAAAAAAGTCAAAAAAACACGTTAACTGTTTATGTTTTCGTAAATACAGGTATTTTTTGCACCTTTCAATTCACCTGTGAATATTAGTATTGCTGTTTTAATAGTTACGTAGATGCGGCGTCAATGAACAGTTAATGGGGTGCGCAAAAGTAAAAAAACACGTATACTGTTATGTTTTGATAATAATAATCTGTATTTTTTGCACCTTCCTTTCATTTTCACTGTGGTGAATATAGAATTGTGCTGTTTTAAGAAAGATTTGTAGATGCTGCGTCATTGAACAGTATGGGTGGGTAGTGGGTGATTGGGGAAGAGGAGTTTGGTCGGCAGGAGGCAAAAGTCAAAAAACAGTATCTGTTAGTTTTCGTTATAAATTACACGGTATTATTTGCACCTTTCATTTCACCTGTGGTGAATTGAATTGCTGTTTTAAGATTTTACGTAGATGCTGCGTCAATGAAACAGTATGAGTGCGCAAAAGTCAAAAAACACGTAACTGTTATGTTTGGATATAATAAAAACTGTATTTTTTGCACCTTTCAATTCCTGGGGTTACTTACTAGAATTGCTGTTTTAAGTTTTACGTAGATGCTGCGTCAATGGAAACAGTACTGGGTGCCAAAAGTCAAAAAACACGTATCTGTTCTGTTTTCGTATAATACACGGTATTTTTTGCACCTTTCATGTTCACCTGTGGTGTATATAGGAATTGCCGTATTAAGATTTTACGTAGATGCTGCGTCAAGAACAGTACTGGGTGCGCATAAGTCAAAAAAACACGTAACTGTTATGTTTTGTTATAATAACTGTATTTTTTGACCTTTCATGTCCCTGTGGTGAATATAGAATTGCTGTTTTAAGATTTACGTAGATGCTTCGGTCAATGAACAGTTACTGGGTGCGCAATAGTCAAAATACACGTAAACTGTTATTTTTGATATAATAAACTGTATTTTTTTGCACCTTTCAATTACCTGTCGTGAATTTAGAATTGCTGTTTTTAGATTTACGTAGATGCTGCGTCAATATGAACAGTACTGGGTGCGCAAAGTCAAAAAACACGTAAATGTTATGTTTTGATATTATAAACTGTATTTTTGGCACCTTTCAATTACCTGTGGTGATTAGAGAATTGCGTTTTAAAATTTTACGTAGATTGCTGCGTTCAATGAACGTTTCTGGTGCGCAAAAGTCAAAAAAACGTATCTGTTATGTTTTAGTATAATTAACACGGGTTAATTTTTTGACCTTTCAATTCACCAGTGGTGGATAGTAGAATTGCTGTTTTAAGTTTTACGTAGATGCTGCAGTAATGATCTGTACTGGGTGCGCAAAGTCAAAAACACGTATCTGTGATGCTGTTTCGTAGGAATACACGGTATTTTTGGCATACAATACAACTGTGCTGAGTGCTGACTACAAGATTGCTGGATTGTAATTTAAGTGCAAGGTTGAAATATAAACAGTCGCAGGTGTAAATGGGTTAAAATTGAACCAACTATCTGAAATGTATACTGATATTAAAGTGGAGTTTTTGCAGCTATACAAAGGACCTGCAGTTACTTGAATTGATGTTTATCCCAAATATAAGTTCAGACTGCCCAATATACAGGAAATATTCAATAGCAAACTGTTAATAAAAAAGATATTCACTACAATATTCCTACACTTAGTTTGGTGAATTTATTCCAATGTTCTCTTTATTGTAGAGCTTGTCATGTGTTCGCCCGCGGGGGCCCCCACCCCCCACCCCCCGCTCCTCCGCCGTGACTTGACACCGGTTAGATGATGCTTTTAATTCTCTAGCTAACTACATAAAATGTTAAAATCTCTAAAACTAACTAAATGGAAGGGAATCACAGCTAATTGCAGAGGTTTCTTGTGCAGAATAGACTAATTCGCTGCGCTGTGTGGCCACTGGCAGAGCGCCACGTCTTTCCTATGAGACGCTGAGGAGACACTGAGGCGGAAAAGGATAGCTTGTTCTATGTAAAACGTGGGTCATGTGATTTTTCCAAGCCAATCGCTACCATACACATCTAGTCATGAAGTTCGCACAACATCTCACCCTGATCTATTCTATTATTATGATTTGCTGGCCGCCAAAAATTACAGGAAGCGCCGAAAAAAAAAGGCGCGTTCTTAATAGATGATGCTCAGATTTTAACTTAATTAATCGAATGATCTGGGAAATTTTCGGATCTCCATAAAACCTTGCCGATTTCAACTTTGTCGATAAAAATCGCTCAACACTATTCCTCACGTGTGGACACAGAATAAGCTATGACTAAAAATGAAATCTGGGTTGGAAATGCAAAGTTTTTTTGGATGAGTATTCATTGTGCTTTTACATTTATGTTCTAAAAAACCTAATAGACACTCCTGTGTCCAGTATTGTAGCTTTGTTTTCCTGTGCATTCTTTCTAGCAACACAATATGGGGATAATCTTGCTCTGTGAGGTTGATAGAACAGGCAGAATATTTAATGAGTGTGACTATGCTATATAATGGCCGCTCGACTCCATCTCCTTGTGTTTTTTCTGTTCTACAAGGTGTAGGATAGGTTCACGTTCAGACTTTCTCCTCAAGATAAGTGTATTTCTATGTTATGTAGAGTTTAATTTCATGCTTGTATGGGAAGTAAGACAGTTTTCCTTATTACCCCTGAATGCTATCACTCTATAGTGCTACATGCGATGATTTAAATAGCTTAAACCTATTGTGACTGCAGTTCAATTCATTCACATGATGTTTTCTGCTTGCAGGCTATGTACTGAGTAGCTATGTCTTTACAAAATTACAGTTTTACTGCAGGTTGTGTTACAGGGTATTCTGATCTGCTGAATGCTATCACTATATAACTTATGTCTTACAACCTTATGTTACAATGCTAGTTACACAGGTTGTATTCTTTGACTTGAAGCTATGTTTTAAAAATTGTTGCCTTGCAAAAATATTTTTTTGCACTTTGGACTTTCATATACCTATATCTTCTGACTATATTGAAGGTTCACTTTTGTCCTGCTTGCTTTAGTGAAGCCAAAGGATTTTTTCTGCTATTCAGTCTCTCTGCTTTTTTTAGAAGACTGATTTTTCACCGTTTGGGTTTTCAGTGGAGTCCGCTTTTCCCGTCGTTCTGCACCGCCACGAGGTTGCTGTTCTCTCTCTCTCCTCTCTCGCCACCCAAGACCACTGTACTACAGTATGGATGAGAGAGCTAATGTGCTGATGGCTCAAACACCCAAGATATCCAAAAGCACTGTAAGGGTAGTAGTGCTAAGCTGTGGGATACTTTGGATAAGAGAGCTCGTGAGTCAATGGTTCACGCACAACAAAGGTGACAATAGCCAACCACTGTACCATCAGTTGAGCAATACTGTGGAATACTATGGATTAGAGTCATAAAAGTTACCAGGCTACATCTGCCTAGGTGGACATAATGGGTTAATAATGTAATGAGTCTCTCAGTTAACCGTCAATCACATTTAGCAGTTTTCTTTTATGTATTTAAACTCCTTGTTAAAAGTGAGATCATTACAGACCTGATGAAGTGTCTTTTGTAATAAGACACAAAACGTGTTGCATTTATTCTGGAATAAAATAATTTTGTCAACATACAGTTGAAACCAGAGGTTTACATACACTATATGAAAAGACACATTTGCATGTTTTTCTCACTCTCTGATATGAAATCAGAATAAACTTTACCCGTTTTAGGTCAATAAGGAACCAAAATTATTTGTATTTGCCAAATGCCAGAGTAATGAGAGATGTTTATCTTTCCCAAGTAGCACAGGGTCTCTCTCTCTCTCTCTCTCTCTCTCTCACTCCTCTCTCTCTCTCCTCTTCCTCAAAGCACTTTAGCACAACAGGCTGAACTGGATGGACGTCTGTCTTTTTACGGCCTTACAAACTATGTAACTATGTAAAAAGTCTGTGCAGATAACACAACAGCAGTAGCTTACAAAATGAAAGAGAACCTGCCACGTAGATTATGCCACCCTTGCTGAGGACAGAACAAGCTAGTGACAGACATGCTGTTTCCAGCTCTGTGTCCTTTATTCTGTAAGATGTAGCAGTTTCAGAGCATTTAATGCTCAAATCTGGCAGTTTTCAGCCAGAAAAGAGTCCAGTTTATTCATGATCAGGTGTTAGCCCCGCCCACCTGACAGTTATTCACATGTTTAAACCTATTCAATTAAATCCATTAAATTCTCTAAAACTACAGCATCTTACACAATAAGCGACACAGCGCTAGAAACAGCAGGTCTGTCACTAGCTTGTGCTGTCCTCCGCAAGGGTGGCATAACCTATGTGACAGGTTCCCTTTAATTAAGGAGGAACCAGGTCCCTCATCCTTATGAAAGAGGCTTATTAGATCTTCTACTTCATGGGAAAACATCTGCATCTTCTCACTGCCATACATTTCCCAGGAAGTCTAAACATATTGGCAGAAGAGCTGAGCAGGAGCATAACTGTACTTGGCAAGTGGCCTCCCAATCAAGACATCTTTGTCCGAAGTCAGAAAACTACAGTAATAGACTTTTGTGACAATAAACAAACGCCAAGGTACCAGTGTCTTTTTCTTGTACAAGGTAAATGAACCACTGGTGGTGAATGCCATATCCTAAAAGGAGATCACCTGCTGGCTTACATCTTTCCTCTTCTTGCCATGGTCCAAGAAGTCCTGACCAAATCAACCTAGATTAAGCAGATCCTGATAATAAGGTGATACAAGGGAATTACTGGGTTCTTCCAATGAGGCAAAACCTGGGGTTACAGAGCAGCCAGAAGTGCCCAATCTGAAGAGTCTCAAGTTTTAGCATAGAATTTGACTAGACCCTATTAGTGTTCCCAGGTTTGGAATCTGAACCTCCAAGCACAAAAGGAGTTACCACATATCTGTAAGTCTGCCCGAATAATGGGTGTCCTTCACAAACTGGTGTGACCATGCATCTTGTAAAGCCAATCTGAACCTTAGTAAGACACAAATGGGTGTGATCATGCATCCTGGAGTGCCAATCCATAGCTCCATGACGCACAAATGAGTGTGAACATGCATTCTGTACAGCCTCACATTTATAGCATGGAAGCTGACTGAAGCCTAATAACATTTTCAGGTTTGTATGCTGGAAATTTTAGGCACGATATGTTTGTTACCACTAGGGGTTGACGTTTAGTTGGCCATCGAAAACATCGTTTTTTCGATAGTGCCATCATCAAACAAGAATTTTCGATAGTGAGCAGTCGAAAAATGAGCGTTTACCTTTAAAAAGTTAGGGGAGAGAAAACAACACCTTAAATTTTTAAAACCCAAAACCGTGCTGGAGAAGCGGGAAAATTAAAAATCCAAAAAAGAAAAGGGGATACTGCTACATCTTAGGAAAACACACTTGGGTTTAAATAAAGCCACAAAAAAAAAAATACACAAAATTCCCCATCCCTGTCTTGTAAAAACAGAAAAGCCCCTTTAAAAATGCATCACCCACAAATTAAAAAGTGCCAGAAGGCAGTATAAATTTGAACCTTCTCTTATTGAACTGGTTTTTGAATATCCCTGTCCGGGAACGCATTGAGCCAAAACTGAAAATTCCCCCCATTTTTAAAAAATTTCCGGGAAAAGAGTCTTTTAAACCCCCCCTTTTTTTTTCACGGGAAACTTTTAATTTTAAAATGTCCTGGGCCCCACAGGAAGCCCCAAAACCCCTCCCCAATGCCCCCAAAAACAAAAGGGGGGGGAAAAAAGGGGATTTTTTCCCCAACCCCCCCATTTTAGTTTCCAAACCGGCCATTAAAAACAAATATTCCCCGGGGCCCAACAGCAAAAAGCCCCAAACCTACTTGACACCCAAAATTAAAAAGTGCCGGAAAAAGACCCTTTAAAACCACCTTTTTAGTTTCATGGCCCTTGACTATCCCTTTTCCTTTGGGCCCCAAGCATGACCCCCAAAAACCCCTTTCATGCCCCAAAATTAAAAAGTCCCGGGGGAAAAACCAAAAGGAGTCTTTAAAAACCCCCCATTTTATTTTTAAATGGACATTGACTAAAACCTGTCCGGGGCCCCAAAAAGAAATGAGCCCCAAAACCTGCATACCCCCAGATTAAAAAGTCCCGGAAAAAGGAGTTTTTTTCCAAACCCAAAATTTTTTTAGTTGAACTGGACTTTGGGCTATATCTGCCCCTGTACCCAAAAAGACCTTTAAACCCGTCTGCCCCCCAAATTCAAAAGTCCCGGGAAAAAAGGGTCTTTAAACCCCCTTTTTATTTTTCCTTGGACATTGACTATCCCGTCCTGGGCCCACACATGACCCCCAAACCTGCATGCCCCCAAATTTTTAAAAAAGTCCCGGGGAAAAAGGAGTCTTTCAACCACCATTTTTTAGTTTCACTGGACTTTTGACTTTATCTGCCCTGTCCCGCAAATGACCTTTAAAAACCCTGTCTGCCCAAACCCAGATTCAAAAGTCCCGGGGAAAAGGAGTCTTTAAACCCCCAATTTATTTTCCCAACCTGGACATTGACTTTTACCTTTTGGGGCCCAACGCATGACCCCCCAAAACTGAGGGCCCCCAACTTTTAAAAAAAGTCCCGGAAAAAGGAGTCTTTAAAACCACCACTTTAGTTTTCATGGACATTGACTAAAACTTTCCGGGTACCGAAAAGAATGACCAAAAAAATTGTCTGACCCCTTTTCAAAAGTCCCGGGAAAAGGAGTCTTCAACCACCTTTTTTGTTTAAACTGGACATTGACTATACTGTCCTGAAATTTAAAATAAAACCATTAAACCTGCCCTTGACCCACAGTTTAAAAAAGGGGTCAAAAAAAGGGGGAGTTTTCAACCACCATTTGAGTTTCACGGGACTTTATACGTCCCTGTCCGGGGTTACGCTTGCCCCCCCGTATATTTGCGGCCCCTTTTAAAACTTCACTTGGAAAACTGGGGGTTAAACGTCCTGTTTTTACCCCAGGTGCCCTTTTTTTGGGCCATTCTTTTTCTTTTTTTTACTCAACGGCGGAGGAAATTGTATCTTTTACTTTTTTTCTTGCCCCTTTCTCCATACTCCATGCCTCTAAATAACCTCCCATCTGGTCAAGTTTTCCTGAACCTCCCTTAGAGGTTTTTTTTTCCCAGCTTTTTTTTTTAATTGCAATTTTTTTTTTAGAAATTTTAATTTTATAAAAAACACATTTTTAAAATGGGAAATGGAACCCCAAACCATGCCCCTTTTTTTCTTTTTTTTTAATTGTATTAAAGGGGTTTTTCCCTAAATACAGGGTTTTATACCCCTATGTTAAAGATCTTGCAAAAAAAAGGGTCATTTTGCAAATTTTATCATTAATTTGTGTTTACCTAAATTTCCCGTTTCTGGCGAAACCCTCACCCTGAGAACTCTTGACAATTGTGAAGAAAAAATGTCTGTTAGAAAAACCCCATTTTTTACAAAAGGAACCTGTAGTCAATTTTGCATTTCACACCAAAATGCCCCCAAAAATTCAAAACATGACAATTGTGCTGGAAGAGGTTTCATTAAAAACTGAAGGACGATTTGGGGGACGCTGTTGGTTTCTGAGTTCCAGGGCCCGGGCCCAGCGTTTAGAGGCCGACGGTCCCCGCAAAAAAACAAACCCCTGGGTTGCGTGTTGTCGCCAGCAAAAGGGAAGGAGCAACCCACTCTCGTACCTCTTTTCCTCCATGTTCCTACCCCCCTCTTTGCTCGTTACCAACCTGAATTTCGCTCCAAAGTTCAAATATAAAAAAAATTTGGGGAAGGTATGGAAGAGTTTTTTGGGAAAATCTCTTATTAAAAGACGGGAAATCACAGCTATTCTAAAAACCCCCAAACAAAAAAATTGCTGGGTTCAAATATAAAAATGCCAAAAATAGAACTATCAAAAAAGCTGGGCCGCGCCAAAGCGAAAAAAAACGATCTTTAAATGTTTTTCGGGTAATTCAAGGTATTTTTGGAAACCCATAGGGTTCACCTGTGGTGACTATCAAATTGCTGGATTTCAAAATTTTACTGGGAAAGTAGATCTATCAACAAAGTGGCCCGCGCCAAAGTTAAAAAACACGTATTAAATTTTTTTCCCGGGTAATTAAAAAGGTATTTTTGGCCAAACCCACCAAATTTAAAGTGGGGACTACAAATTGCTGGATTCAAATTTAAATGCAAAGTAATTTTATCAACAAAACTGGCCTGCGCCCAAAATGAAAAAACACGTTTTCCTGAAATGTATTCGGATAATAGAAGGTTTTTTTTGGAAACCCATCAATTTACCTGTGGTGGGCTATAAAATTTTGTTTCAAATTTAAGTGAACTGCCTAATGAACAAAACTTGTGGCCAAAATCAAAAAACACGGAAACAGGAATGTATTCGTAAATTACAAGTTTTTTATTTGGGAACCTTAACAATTCACCTGTGGGAAAATAAAAAATTGCGGATTCAAAAAAAGTCAAGGTGGATTAAAACAACAAAGGTGGAAAAGGGGAAAAAAAGAAAATGAACACCTAACTGAAATGTTATGATAATAAAAGGGAGATTTGCCCCTAAAAAGAGCCTTTAGTTAAGAAGAGATGTGTTTCTATAAGTTCAGGACCCCAATATCCGGAAATTTTCATAAAAAACTTTTAAAAATAAAGTATTGAGTGCAAGTTACAAAAGTCTTGGTAAAATTTTATCCAGTTTCTTTATAAGCTTGTCTTTTGTATAATACAAGATACTTTTGGATCTTTAATTCCCCTGTGGTGCTACTGTTGAGCGATTGCTTTGGGCTATCGGATCGTCGTAGTCGTAGTCGGCCGCATCGATAAGGTTTTTCGATAGTGAGCATGATTATGCCGAGACATTAAATCTATGGAGAGCAACAAACCTTCTTTTATTACCCCCAAACAAGGGGGAAAAGCTAAAATTAACATCCACAACAGTCAAATGGATCATCTAATCTTAGGAAACACACTTGGGTTAAAAAAGTCACAGAAAAAAAGTCACAGACCTTTTAACTACCTGTCTTGTCCAACCTGACCCTTTAAAACCCTGCATCACCCACAAATTAAAAAGGCCCAAAGGGCGTATGATTTGAACCACGTTCCTTGAATGGAATTGAATACCCCTTCCCTGGAACGCAGCATGGCCCAAACCTGCAGCCCCCACTTTTAAAAAGTCCCGGAAAAAAGGGAGTCTTTCAACCACCTTTTATTTTTTCACTGGACATTGACTATCTGCTGGGCCACAGCAGACCCAAACCTGCATGACCCCCATTAAAAGTGCCGAAAAAAGGAGTCTTTCAACACATTTTAGTTAAAACTGGACATTGATATCCCTGCCCTGGGCACAATGAGCCCCAAACTGCATACCCCCACATTTAAAAGTGCCGGAAAAAAGGATTTTAAAACCACCATTTTGTGAATGGACATTGACTTACCGTCGGGGCCCCACAGCATGAGCCCCAAACTGCATGACCCCCACATTTAAAAAGTGCGGGAAAAAAGGTCTTTCAACCACCATTTTAGTTGAACGGACAGGGGAAAACCTGCCGGGGCCCACAGAGGCCCCAAAACCCGCATGCCCCCCACATTTAAAAAGTGCCAAAAAAAGGAGTCTTTAACCACCATTTTAGTTGAACGGGGAATTGACTATACCGTCCTGGGCCACAGCATGACCCCCCAACCTGCAAGACCCCCACTTTTAAAAAGTGGGGAAAAAGGGACTTTCAACCACCATTTTGTTCACGGGGAATTTGACTAACCTGTCCGGGCCAAGCAGGGCCCAAAACTGCATGCCCCCGCACTTTTAAAAAAGTCCCGGGAAAAAGGAGTCTTTCAACCCCCATTTTGTTGAACTGGATATTGACTATACCTGCCCCTGGGCCAGCAGAACCCCAAAACCCTGCATGCCCCCCACATTTAAAAAGGCCGGAAAAAGGACTTTCAACCAATTTTATTTTTACTGGACTTGACTTACCTTCGGGGCCCAAAATTGACCCCCAAACCTGAAAAACCCCCAAATTTAAAAAGTCCCAGAAAAAAGGATTTAAACCCAACCTTTTTAGTTTCACTGGACATTGACTTTACTGTCCTGGGCACAGCATGACCCCCAAACCTCTGACCCCCACATTTAAAAAGTGCCGGAAAAAAAGGGCTTTAAACCACCATTTTAGTTGAACTGGATTTTGACATACCTGTCCGGGGCACAGCAGGGCCCCCCAAACCTGCATGCCCCCCCAATTTAAAAAAAGGCGGAAAAAGGACTTTAAACCACATTTTAGTGAATGGACATTGATAACCTGTCCTGGGCCACAGCATGACCAGGGCCGGATTCAGTGGGTCCCGGTAAAGAGGTGGCGCCCTTCATCTAAAACAGCAGGTTAAAATGTCCTGATGCCCAGCAACGAAAACTGTCGTGTGAAGCAAGTGCGGAAGGGGAAGTGTGAGAACTCCCCCCCCTTGTACACGTAAAATCCCTGGGTACGCTTGCCCCTCCGATAAGTGTGGCCCAAATTGAGCTTCACTTGTAAATACTGGGGTTAACACTCCCGTTCCCCAGGTGCCCCCTTTTTTTGGCATTCTTTTTCTCATTTTACTCAAAGGCTGGAGGAAATGGGCTCTGTATTTGTTCTTGTCCTTTCCCATACTCCATGTCTTGAAAAAACCTTCATCTGGTCAAATTTTCCTGTACCCCCTTGTACAAAACAGAGGAATTTTTTAACAGCATTTTGTAAAGCAAGTTTTTTGTACTTTAATTTAGAAAACCATATTTAAAAAAGGATGGAACCCCCCTTCTTTTTTCTCTTTTTTTCATTGTTTAAATGGGTTGTTCAATACAGGGATTGATAGCTTGTTAAAGATCTTGCAAAAAATTTTTGCAATAGTGTCCATTAACAGTGTCTACCTATTCCTATTTCTGACAGCACTCACCCCTTTAAAACACCTTGAAAATTGTGAAGAAAAATGTCGGTTTGAAACAAACATTTTTTAGAAAAGTACCCGAGTATATGCTTGTCACAGCAAAAAAGCCCCAAAAAATTTAAAAACATGACTTGAGCCCCTTTGGTCAATTTTTTTAAGAACAAAAGTCTGTTAGAAAAACATTTTTTTGAAAAGGAAACCCGTAGTATAGCGTGTCACGCAAAAAGCCCCCAAAAAAACAAAGCATGACCCTTGAGCCACTTTTTGTCAATTTGAAGAACTGTCTGTTAGAAACAACTTTTTTTATAATAGGGCCTGTAGTATTGCTGCATTTCAAAAACCTTACCCAAAAAATTATAAAAATGACTTCTCAGCCATGTTAAAAATTGTGAGGGGGAAAAGCACTTAGAAGCCCCATTTTGTTTCAAGGCCATGATTATTGCTGTATCCACGCTACATGACCCCAAAAAAATTTAAAAAATGACTTCTCAGCCCCTATTTTAAAAATTTTGGGGGGAGAAAGCCACTTAAAGCACATTTCTGTTCCAAAAAGGGCCATAAATAGCGTATCTCACAGCAACATGACCCCAAAAAAAATTTTAAAATACTTCTCATTAGTTTGACGATTGCGTTGGGTATCGAGATCGATCATATCTATAGTCGGCCGTATCGATAAGGTTTTTTGATGTGAGATCGATTATGCGCGTTGCCAATAAATTTTATGGTGGGGGGGAAAAAACACCTTCTTATTCACCCAACAAAGGGGGGAGAATGAAATTAAATCCACAAAAAGTTCAAATGGATACAGTAATCTTAGGCAACACCTTAGGTTATAAAATACGAAAAAATGTCACAGACCATTTTTTTATCCCTTCTTGTACCCCACCTGACCCCTTTAAACTGCATCACCCACAAATTAAAAAGTGCCAGAAAGGGAGTAGATTTGAAAGATCATGTTTACTTAAAATGGACTTGAATTCCCTGTCCCGGAAGCAGCATGAGCCCCCCAAAACCCGCATGACCCCCCCCAAATTTTAAAAGTGCCGGAAAAAAGGGGTCTTTCAAAAACTTTTAGTTTCATGGACATTACTATACCTGTCCTGGGGGCCCCGATGAGCCCCCAAAAACCCTGACCCCCACATTAAAAGTGCCCGGGAAAAAGGAGTCTTTCAACCCATTTTTGTTTCACTGGACATTGACTTTTCACCTTCCCGGGCCACAGCATGAGCCCCAAACCTGCTGACCCCCCCATTTAAAAAGTGCCCGGAAAAAAGGGGTCTTTCAACCACCATTTTAGTTTTACTGGAATTGACTAACTGTCCTGGGGCCCCAGCATGGCCCCCCAAACCGATGACCCCACATTTAAAAAGTGCCCGGAAAAAAAGGGGTTTTCAACCACCATTTTAGTTAACGGACATTGATATACCTGTCCCGGGGCCACAGCATGAGCCCCCAAAACCGCATGCCCCCCCATTTAAAAAGTCCGGAAAAAAAGGGGTCTTTCAACCACATTTTAGTTTACTGGGACATTTACTATACCCGTCCTGGGCCACAGATGAGCCCCAAACCCCGATGACCCCCAATTTAAAAAGTGCCGGAAAAAGGGTCTTTTAACCCCCATTTTTGTTGAATGGGCATTGACTATACCTGTCCTGGGCCCCAGCATGAGCCCCAACCCCGATGACCCCCATTTAAAAAAATGCCCGGAAAAAGGGTTTTCAACCCCCTTTTAGTTTCACTGGAATTGACTAACCCTTTCCGGGCCCCAGCTGAGCCCCAAACTGCATGATCCAGATTAAAAAATGCCGGAAAAGAGTCTTTTTTATCACCCTTTTAGTTGAAAAGGACATTGATATATCTGTTTTACCCGAATGACCATTAAACCTGTCTGACCCCCAATTCAAAAGTGCGGGGAAAAAAAGGGCTTTTCAACCACCCTTTTTGTTTCTGGACATTGACTATATTCCCGGGCCCACGCATGAGCCCCAAACCCGCATGACCCCCACATTTAAAAAGTGTGGGAAAAAGGAGTTTTCAACCACATTTTAGTTTCCGGACATTTACTATATTGTCTTTCCGCAATGACATTAAACCTGTTGCCCAAAAGATTCAAAAGGCCGGGAAAGGAGTCTTTCAACCACCATTTTGTTTCACTGGACATTGACTATACCTGTCCTGGGCCCCGCATGAGCCCAAAAATGCTAGCCCCCCCATTTAAAAAATGCCGGAAAAAGGGTCTTTTTAACCCCCACTTTTGTTTCACTGGACATTGACTATATCTGTCCGTCCCCCAGAATGACCATTAAACCTGTTGACCCCCAGATTCAAAAATCCGGAAAAGGGTCTTCAAACCCCCATTTTGTTTCATGGGGCATTGACTATATTGTCCCGTACCGTAGAATGCCATTTTAACCCGTCTGACCCAAAATTAAAAGTGTCGGGAAAAAGGGTCTTCAACCACCATTTGAGTTTCATGGGCATTACTGTCCTTCCCCGGGAGCGCTTGCCCCGTTGAGTGCGGACCAAATTTAACTTCATTGGGAAAAAATGGTGGGTTTAAGTCCCGTTTACCCGGGGGCCCTTTTTTGGGATTCTTTTTCTTATTTTATCAACGTTGAGGAAATTGTCTCTGTACTTTTTCTCTGTCAAAGTCC
Source organism: Phyllomedusa bahiana (assembly GCA_025379985.1). Lineage (NCBI taxonomy): Eukaryota > Metazoa > Chordata > Amphibia > Anura > Hylidae > Phyllomedusa > Phyllomedusa bahiana. Next base: position 18,877 of record JAODAL010058234.1, read on the forward strand.
ATACTCCTGTCCTTGAAATAACCTACTCTGGGCAATTTTTCCCGTACCCCCTTAGAGGGGAATTTTTTTACCCTATTTTGTCATGCAAGTTTTTTAGTATTTTAAATTTTAGAAAAAAATTTTTAAATAGGATGGAATCCCCCCTGTCTTTGTTTTTCTTTTTTAAATTTTATTAAATGGGTTTTCTCAAATACAGGGGGTTTATAGCTATGTTAAAGATCTTGCAAAAAAAAAGTCATTTTGCAATATGTGTCCATTTTTATGTCCTACCATTCCCGTTTCTCAGCCCCTCACCCCTTTAGAACTTTGCAATTGTGAAGAACAAATGTTGTTAGAAACCCCATTTTTTACAATAGGGCCTGTGTTATTGCTTTACAGAAAATGCCCAAAAATTTAAAACTACAAAATTGTGCTGGATGCAGGGTTTCATTAAAATCTGAAGGACGATTGGTGCGCTGTTCGTTATGGATTACGGGCCCACCCAGCGTAGAGGCCGACGGTCCCGAACTGGGCGATCCGCTGGCTTGGTGTTGTCGCCAACTGGGAAAGGGGCACCTACTCTCTAACCCCTACCCCCATGTCCAAACCCCCCCTTTTTTTCGCTTACCACTGAATTTCGTCCCTGTTCGAATATAAAAATTTGAGAAGGGTTTGGAAAAGTTTTTGGGGAAAATTCTTATTAAAAGACGGCAAATCAAGCTATTTCAAATCCCCCAAATCAAAACAAATTGTGGGTTCAAATATAAATGCAAAAAAGATCTTCAACAAAGCTGGCCGCGCCAAAACAAAAAAAACGTATCTGAAATTTTATTCGGGATAAACAGGTTTTTTGGACCCATGTTTTCCCCGTGGGAAAATATCAATTCTGGATTCAAATTTAAATGCAAAGTAATCTATCAAAAAGTGGCCCCGCGCCAAAGTTAAAAAAAACACGTATCTGAAATGTAAATTTGGATAATAAAAGGTATTTTTTGGGAAACCCAACAATTCCCTGTGGTGACTACAAAATTGCTGGATTCAAATTTAACTGCCCCAAAATAGAAACTAATTTAAAAAAGCTGGCCTGCCCCCAAAGTGAAAAAAAAAGTTCGAAATGTATTCGGATAATAGAAGGGAAATTTTTTTGGCCCCCTATCAATTCACCCGTGGTGACTATAAAATTGCTTTTATTCAAAATTTTAAATGGGAAGCTTTCCCCAATTTAACAAAGCTGTAGTGCGCCAAAAGGGCCAAAAAAAACTATCTGTTTAAAGTTTCGTATAATACAAGATTTTTTTTTGGGCCCCTTTCCAAATTTACCTGTGGTGACTATAAAAAAAGGGTGGTTTTAAATTTAAGTGCAAGGTGGAATATAAAAAAGGGGGGAATGGGCAAAAATTTAAAAATGAAAACCTACGAAAATTTTACTGAAATAAAAATGGAGAATTTTTCCCCCTTTACAAAAAGACCTGTATTTCTAGAAAGTGTTGGGATCCTTTTTAAATTTTAGGTTTCCCCAAAACCAAGGGAAAAATTTCAATAGAAAACTGTTTTAAAAATAAAGCTATTGCGTTTCAATGTCTAACCCCAATCTTGGTGGAAATTTATCCCAGTAAATTTTTTATAGAGCTTGCTATTCGTTTTAAAACCAAAAATACTTTTGGGATCCCTTTTTAAATTCCCCCTGTGGTGACTACTGGTTTTAGGCGATTGCGTTTGGGTATCGGGGATCGATCGATAGTCCCATAGTCCCCGGGCCCCTATCGATAAGGTTTTTCGTTTTTTGGGGCAAGATTATGCCATGACCCTTAAAATTTTTATGGGTGGGAAAAACACCCTTCCCTTATTACACCCAAAAAAAGGGTGGAAAAGCTGAAATTTAAAATCCCCCAACAGTCAAAAAGGGGTACATCTACATCTTAAGGGAACACACTTAAAGGTTTTAAAAGCACAGAAAAAAAATCACAGACCATTTACTTTCCCTGTCTTGTCCCACCCTAACCCCTTTAAAACCCGCATCCCCACAAATTAAAAAAAAGGGCCCGAAGGCAGAAAGTTTTTAACCATTTAAGTTCCTTAACTGGACTTTGAATAACCCCCGTCCGGAACCAGCATGAGCCCCAAACCCGCAGACCCCCACCCTTTTAAAAAAGGGGCCGGAAAAAAGGAGTCTTTCAACCACCCTTTTAAATTTCCCCGGGGCATTTGGGCTATACCCGTCCTGGGGCCCCAGCATGAGCCCCCCAAAACCCGCAGGGCCCCCAAAATTTAAAAATTTCCAGAAAAAGGAGTCTTTCAACCACCCTTTTAAATTGGGAAAGGACTTGACAAAAATGGGCCGGGGGCCCCAGCAAAGAGCCCCCCAAAAACCGCAAAGCGCCCACATTTAAAAATTGCGGGAAAAAGGACTTTCAACCCCCCCATTTAGTTGAACTGGGCATTTATATAAAATGTCCGGGCCACAGCAAGCCCCCCCAAAACCCGCATGACCCCCAATTTAAAAAAGTGCTGGAAAAGGGTTTTTTTCAACCCCATTTTAGTTGAAAATGGACATTGACCCATACTGTCCTGGGCCCAGCTTTAGCCCCAAACCTGCATGACCCCCCCATTTTTAAAAAATGCCCCGGGAAAAAAGGGGTTTTTTCAACCCCCATTTTAAATTAACTGGACATTGACTTTTACCTTTCCGGCCCCAGCAAAGAGCCCCCAAACCCTGCAAAACCCCCAATTTAAAAAAATTCTGGAAAAAGGGCTTATCAACAACCAATTTTTTGGTTTTTACGGGACCCTTGAATATAAACCCTTTTTTGGGCCACAGCATGAGCCCCAAAAAATGCATGACCCCACATTAAAAAGTGCCAAAAAGGAGTCTTTCAACCAACCCATTTTTGTTGAACGGTTTTTTGAATAAAACCTGTCCGGGCCACGCATGAGCCCAAACCTGCCCTGACCCCCCCATTTTAAAAATGCCGGAAAAAGGGCATTTTAACCACCTTTTTTTTCAATGGACATTGACTATACTTTCCCCGGGGGCCCCAAAAATGAGCCCCAAACCCAAACCCCCCTTTAAAAAGTGCCGGAAAAAAGGGCTTTCCCAAACCACCATTTTGTTTCACTGGGGCATTGCTTTACCTGTTTTTGGGGCCACAGCATGAGCCCCAAACCTGCCAAACCCCCCCATTTTTAAAAAGGTTTCCGGGGAAAAAAGGGGTCTTTCAACCACCCTTTTAGTTTAACTGGATATTGACTATACCCTGTCCTGGGCCACGCTAGCCCCAAACCCGCATGACCCCCCACAAATTTTAAAAAGTTCCCCCGGGAAAAAAGGGCTTTTAAAAACCCATTTTT
>JAODAL010058235.1:0-22203 GCA_025379985.1 Phyllomedusa bahiana
AAACATGACACAAACGGGGATAAAATAGAAGCCCCGACGAACTGTACCGTAGGTAGCAGGAAAGGGGCTACAACGCAAAAAAGTAGATAAAAAGGCGACACAGGGAAATGGTGGGATGGAATAATTCATTCATATAACTTGTTTGGGTAGGTATAATACCAATCTAAGAGGGGCATAAAAAAAGACAAGCCACATACTAAAATACTATATGAATAACAAAAAGAAAATTTACTCACATAAAAATAAAAAAATATGAAAACCACGGGTCTAGAAAAAATTTGATTGGATCTCAATAATGGCGCCCCTTGCGAAATTTAGTCCATTGGAAAAAAAGTATTTAGTGTAAATCAATACCCCCATCCGAGATAAGTTCTAAACCCCAAAACCCTATTGGAAGGGACACCTGTTCTATACCAAAAACTTAATACTAGAACCAGTTAGGGATTTGTATGAAATGGTTAGTAAGATTGATTTATTTCTAAAGGAATTGGTTTGATGTCATTGATTGCTCCAAAAAATTTTCTTTGAGTTTCCCCTCTTTGTGCTACCTACAAAAAGTAAAATTAATGATTGGCTATTCCCCCAAAAATTAAATGATGAGAATTACAATTCATGTAGCTACGAATGGGAAATTTACTCGTTTTCCCCAGAGTCGCAAAATTTTTTACATCAATGCATATTTACAAGCGACAGGGATTTGGCCCTCATTGAAAAAAACCTTTGTTTTTAAAACCCATTTTGGGCTTTGAAGATGTGTTGGAAATTTTGGAAAAGTGAGAGAGCCCCTGGGGTTTTTGGGCCCTCGTGTACTAGCGGTGGCCTTCTGTCAAGATATCGTTAAATTTAATTCTTTCATATAGGATAGGTAAGTATTTTTTGAAAATTTTTTTTTGTTGATTAAATTGCCTTGCTGTAGCTAACACAAAGGGGGGTTTTTCGAAAAGAACTGCCCGGGTTTTGGGTTCTAATAACTTTTTTCTATCCCTCTGTATACTCTATCTATGCATTTTTTTAGAAGACCTTTGGGGATAAACCCGTGCACCCAAACGTTTTCAATCTCCTTTGCTTTTTGATGGAATGATTCTAAAATTTACAGTTGCGCCCGGGTCGCAAAATCTCGCCCCCTAGGGACTGCTTTATGAGTAGACTTACTGTAAGGGTTTTAATGCAGTATTGTGTTACCTTAAATGGTTTTTATATGTGGACTGCTAATAATTTTTTTGTACTGCACCTGCCAATTTCAGGGCCAGGAAAAAAATGTATGGGTGCTGAAATTAAAATAAATCTCAATTAAAAATATTGTTGTAAACAGCACAAATGAGGGCCCTGCAGATAATCTCCCTTCCAAAAGATTTGAAATATAGTGTATCTGCCATACCACTCTACTGTGTTCAAAAAGGAAATTTATCCAAAGAAAACACAAGAGTTCTTCCCCCAAGCCTAGTAAAAAGGGTTTTCCAATGAGAGCGAAAATTTCGCCCCCATTGACACCCCTGTACGTTGCAAAAAAAATGAACGATTAAAGTAAAAGTAGTTGTGGGGCATGAGAAAGTCAATGACTCTGAAAATATAATCCCTCAATTCACAAGAGTAGTTACTATATTTGCACAGGTGAAACGAGATGGCCTGCATTGCCACATAGTGGGGAATATTAGTATATAAAGATTCCACATCCAGTGTGATCCACTGGAAATCAGCCTGCCATGTTTTGTGTTGTAGGGATCGCAAGACGCTTTTACTATCCTTTTAAATGGCCCCGGGACCCGTGTCACCAAGGGTTTGTAGGAGAGAATCTACCCACTTGGATAGTCTCCCCAAGAAAAGAGCCTTTATACCTGACACAATAGGTCTCATTGGTGGAACAGTGGGATTTTTATGAATCTTTGGCAATCCGTACAACGTTGGAATTTTTGGATTATGACATTTAATATAGTCCGCTTGACTTTGACTAAGGGTCCCTAACACAATTCCATCATCGACTAATTTATGAAAACTCTTTGTTTAAATTCTGCGTAGGACCCACTGTCTAATTTTTGATACGTGGATTTATCCTCAATAAGGGAATTCATATAGCTACAATAGTCATCTTTATTTAGAACTACGATAGTACCCCCCTTATCCGCCATCTTTATTTCGATCGCATCCATAGACTCTAATTGTTTTAAGGCAGTCTTATATGAGGGTTTTAAATTAAAGGGGGAACCTTTTTCTACACTGTTTTGTAGCATTCTTAGTTCTTTTTCCACTAAAGCCTGAAATTTATCCATCGCAGATGTCCTAGAGTGAATTGGGTAGAAATCTGGGTTTGATGTAATAAACTTACTTGATTGCATAATTGTGGTTTGGTGTGAGATATTTTCCGACTCTAAATCATTTAATGAGAGAATAGCTATATGTTCAGGAACAGAAAAATGATCACACATGACATTAGTAGCGGTATGCAAATCATCACCACAATGTTCACTGATAGGAGAATCGACCATGTTGTTGTCCTGCCAAAAGTGCCGCTTTACCGTGAGTAATCTAATAAATTTATTAATGTCTTTCATAGTTGTAAATAAATCAAAATTCCTCTCTAGGGCATAATTGAGACCTAATGAGAGGACCCCAACATGATCTTTAGATAGAATAACAGAAGAAAGATTAAGTACATCCAGAGTGTATTCATTTGTTATTTGTGTTCCATTAGCCGAGTTAACATCCGTGCTTTGCGACCTTTTTGAATGTTTGCGTCCTCCTCTGTGTTGTCGTTTTTTGACTGTAAAAGTTTTTTATTTTTGGGATTTTTGTAATATGAGTGTCCAGTTCCTAAGCCCGAAACGCGTTAGCTGTCTCTCCCTCTGTGCCTCTGTGACTGTTCACTATTTGTCAATATCACTGGTGAGTGCTAAAGTTTTTTTGGAAATCTTTTTTTATATGAATTAATAAATACGAATATATTTTTTAGCATATTCTGGTGCGTGCTGGATATCTTCGATTTTCATTGTGACATTGTTGCCGTCTCTTGGGACTGTGCATCCGTGCACTGCACCTTATGTGGGATTGTGGGCTGGCTTACCTTTCTTTTACAGTTCATACTTTGCCAAGTATACTGCTGTGCCCCCCTACACCTGTTGACTTTTATGATTTCCATATCCACATAAGGATATTTCTACCAGGGACACGATTGCCCAGGCCCTAATGGTTTTTTTGCACACCAGCTATAAAAAAATTATTCAGTGACAGTCTTAAGCCCGGCTTCTTCATGGCTACAAATCGCCAATTACGCCTTGAAAAGGCAGCCAAGGTATTTGATTTACAACCAAATCTGGGCCAGAGGCACATGGAGTTTTTTAGCAAACTTAAAGATCTTGAAAAATTCTCTATTCAAGAGATACGGATCTGGTGGGACCTGACAACAATTCAGAATTATATTGAAAAGAACATGATTCCGAGAGGTCTCAGGATCAAGAAAATCCCTACCACAGTATATTCTGAAACCTTTGTTATGGAATGGAATTCGATTTTAACTACTTGCTCCATCCAACTCATGAGTCTTATTGTCAAGTATGAAGAATCCAAGTTAGAGGAGTTATCAGCTTCAATAAAATCATTAGAATCTGAAATCGTGCAATATCAGGACTTTTCATCTTACAACCAGGAACTAAAGAAGATACAAGATAACATCTCCCAACTAGAGGAAACAATTATGGAATCCAAAAAGATTAAATTCCAACGTGATATGGATGACTACACCCACGACCAAGTATATGAATGGGGACGTCGTACCTCTAGTTGGCATAATCCCAAGCCCATCTTAAAAAGTCCGTATAGAAATAAAAGGTGGAAGAATAAGGACAGAAAAGTAAGTTTCGATCCTAAAAATTCAGATTCATCGGAGAATACGGATACTTCTATGGACACCTCCCGTGATAGTGTTGCAACCACCAGTATGGGAACTGGACACTCATATTACAAAAATCCCAAAAATAAAAAACGTTCACAGTCAAAAAACGACAACACAGAGGAGGACGTAAACACTCAAAAAGGTTGCAAAGCACGGATGTTAACTCGGCTAATGGAACACAAATAACAAATGAATACACTCTGGATGTACTTAATCTTTCTTCTGTTATTCTATCTAAAGATCATGTTGGGGTCCTCTCATTAGGTCTCAATTATGCCCTAGAGAGGAATTTTGATTTATTCAAAACCCATAAAAGGGACATCAATAAATTTATTAGATTACTCACGGTAAAGCGACACTTTTGGCAGGATAACAACATGGTCGTTTCTCCTACCAGTGAACATTGTGGTGATGATATGCATACTGCTACTAATGCCATGTGTGATCATTTTTCTGTTCCTGAACATATAGCTATTCTTTCATTAAATGATTTAGAGTCGGAAAATGTTTCACACCAAACCACAATTATGCAATCAAGCAAGTTTACTATATCTAACCCAGATTTCTACCCGATTCACTCTAGGACACCTGCGATGGATAAATTTCAGGCTTTAGTGGAAAAAGAACTAAGAATGCTACAAAACAGTGTAGAAAAAGTTTCCCCCCTTTAATTTAAAGCCCTCATATAAGACTGCCCTAAAACAATTAGAGTCTATGGATGCGATCGAAATAAAGATGGTGGATAAGGGAGGTACCATTGTAGTTCTAAATAAAGATGACTATTGTAGCTATATGAATTCCCTTACTGAGGATAAATCCACGTATGAAAAATTAGACAGGGATCCTACGCAGAATTTTAACAAAGAGTTACATAAATTAGTCAATGATGGAATTGTGTTAGGGACCCTTAGTCAAAGTCAAGCGGACTATATTAAATGTCATAATCCAAAAATTCCAACGTTGTACGGATTGCCAAAGATTCATAAAAATCCCACTGTTCCACCAATGAGACCTATTGTGTCAGGTATAGGCTCTTTTTCTGAGAGACTATCCAAGTGGGTAGATTCTCTCCTACAACCCTTGGTGACACGGGTCCCGGGTCATTTACAGGATAGTAAAAGTGTTTTGCGATCCCTACAACACAAAACATGGCAGGCTGATTTCCAGTGGATCACACTGGATGTGGAATCTTTATATACTAGTATTCCCCACTATGTGGCAATGCAGGCCATCTCGTTTCACTTACGCAAATATAGCAACTATTCTTGTGAATTGAGGGATTATATTCTTAGAGTCATTGACTTTCTTATGTCCCACAATTACTTTTCCTTTAACCGTTCATTTTTTTTGCAACGTACAGGGGTGTCAATGAGGGCGAAATTTTCGCCCTCATTGGCAAACCTTACCATGGCCTGGTGGGAAGAACTTTATGTGTTTTCTATGGATAATCCGTTTGCACACCAGATAGAGTGGTATGGCAGATACATTGATGATCTTCTAATCATTTGGAAGGGAGATGTATCTGCCATACCCTCATTTGTGCTGTATGTTAACAACAATATTTTTAATCTGAGATTTACTTCAAATTTCAGCACCCATACAGCTTTTTTTCTGGACCTGAAATTGGCAGGTGCAGTACAACAAATTATTAGTACGTCCACATATAGAAAACCTACTTCAGGCAACACAATACTGCATTTCAACAGCTATCATGGTAAGTCTACTCATAAAGCAGTACCCATGGGCGAGATTTTGCGAGCCAGGCGCAACTGCAGTAATTTAGAATCATTCCGTCAAGAAGCAAAGGAGATTGAAAACAGGCTTGGTGCACGTGGTTATCCCAAAGGTCTTCTAAAAAATGCATATGATAGAGCTATACAGAGGGATAGAAATAAGTTACTAGAAGCCAAACCGGTAGCTTCTCCATTGTATAATCAGCCCACCCTTGTGTTAGACTACAGTAGGCAATTTAATCAGATCAAAAAAATTGTCAACAGGTACTTACCTATCCTATATGAAGATGATATAATTAATGATATCTTGACAGAAGGCCACCGCGTAGTATCACGTAGGGCCAATCCTAGGAGACTCTCTCACAGCCAATAATTTCCAACAACATCTTCAACAGCCAACATGGCTTAAATATAAAGGTTTCTTCAGATGTGGCACTAATCCCTGTCGTACTTGTAAATATGCATTGCAATGTAAAGAATTCAGCGACTCTGGGAATACGAGTAAATTCCCTATTCGTAGCTACATGAATTGTAATTCCCATCATCTAATTTATGGGGCAATATGCCAATCATGTAATTTACTTTATGTAGGTAGCACAATTAGGAAGCTCAAAGTAAGATTCTTGGAGCATATTAATGACATCAATACCAATTCCTTTAGAAATAAATCTAATCTTACCAATAATTTCATACAAATCCATAACTGTGATTCTAGTACTCTAAGGATTTTTGGTATAGAACAGTGTGTCCGTTCCAATAGGGGTGGGGATTTTGAACGTTATCTCAGAGATAGGGAAGCGTATTGGATTATGACACTAAATACTTTGGTTCCATATGGACTAAATTTACGACGAGAAGATAATGTTCCATTATTGAGATCCAAATCAAACTTTTCTAGACCATGTGGTTTGCATATTTTTGATTTTTTTTGTGTAGTATTTACTTTTAGTTATTCATTAGTATTTCAGTATTGTGAGCTTGTCTTTTATTATGCCGCTCTTAGATTGGTATTTATACCATATCAATCAAGTTATATGAATGGGAAATTATTCCATCCCACTTTGCCCTGTGTCGCCGGGTTTATTTTTCTTATGTTGCGTTGTAGCCCTTATCCTGCTACCTAACGGTAGCAGGATTCGTAGGGTTTTTCTACTTTATCGCGTTTGTGGTGCATGTTCGGGCCCTCTACGGGGTTCGCGCATGCGCATTGCCGCGGAGTTCCCGCCCTTTCCATTACTAGAATGCGGTCCGTCGCTGCGCATGTCCGGATATGTTGTCATTTCCGGCTGCACCGTAGCTACTCCAGCTTGTTTGTTTACTACACGCGGCTTATTGTGGCGCCACGGCAACACAGGGTAAGAATGTGCGGGCAATTAATTAAGCTAATGTGCTCACATGTGTAATGTTTGTTGTTTATGTGTATAAAAGAAGTACTTTATTCTGTCTTTGACATGCTATGAGTAAGGGCGCTTGTCTTGCTAAGCCCGAAACGCGTTAGCTGTCTCTCCCTCTGTGCCTCTGTGACTGTTCACTATTTGTCAATATCACTGGTGAGTGCTAAAGTTTTTTTGGAAATCTTTTTTTATATGAATTAATAAATACGAATATATTTTTTAGCATATTTTGGTGCGTGCTGGATATCTTCGATTTTCATTGTGGAATAATATTAGGCCTGGCAAAAAATATCTTAAGAAGTGTACTAGAGTAAATGCACCAAATTTATCAAGGCCTCATAAATTTGGTGCATCTGTCAGTGTCCATGTCCATGTTTAACCCCTTAAGGACCCGGCGTTTTTTTTGGTGACACGTTCGTTTTTCCCTCCTCGCCTTCTGAAAGCCATAACTTTTTTATTTTTCCACCTACATAGACACATGAGGGCTTTTATTTTGTGGGACAAGATGTACTTTCTAATGGTGTTATTCACTATACTATAAAATATACTGGGAAACCGCAAAAAAATTCCAAGTGGGACAAATTGTTAAAAAAAAAGTATTTTCGCCATGTTTGCGAGGGTTTTGCTTTTACGGCGTTCAATGTTCGGTGAATTTAATGTGTTTTCTGTATTCTACAGGTTGTTACGCATCCGGCAATACCAAACATGTAGGGTTTCCATTATGTTTTGGTACCGTAAAAAAATTCCAAACATTTTCTATTTTTGAAATTTGCGCCACAGCGCCATTTTGTGCGACCAATAACTTTTTTGTACTAACACAAACGGACGTCAGTGAGGGGGCATTTTTTGCGGGCTGAAGTGTACTTTTTATCGCTAAAAATATCACTGTTCATACAAGATAGAAATGACCAGAGTTTGGACAACTAGAGAAATCACAGCAAAACTAAACTCAAACTCAAAATCTAAAATTTAACCTTTAATAGATTCGTTTAAAAAGATACATATACACATAAAATCACTACAGCAGCAATCATAGCTGATGGTAAGTGGTACAAGGACAATAATTGCAACTCCTGTGCACCCTATTTTCTAGCCCTGCCCTAACCGCTATCAGGCAGAGTAGTCGTCCCGAAAGGGTCGGCCCCACCTTAGAAGGCTCACCCTATTTAATCCCTAAATAACCACTAATGGACTCTAGTATTGATAAGACTTGTATACCAATACGGTGCGCAAATATAACAGGTGCTCAAAGAATGTCCTCTATTATGCTATACACAAATAACTCACGAAAAACTTCAGATTAAGGATTATAATGAGATGGTAAACACTTATAAATTACAATAATTATATACGACCTTAATCTGAATCACATATTTCTCCATCCTTCCTGACACGTTTCTCCCTGCCGAATATATCAGGGTTCATCAGGGGAACAAAAAAGCAGTCACAATGGGCTGCCAAAACAGCAATGATAACGCTGCGACAATGGGCTGCCAAAAACAGCAATGATAACGCTGCCGAACGAGTTGATGATAGCTATTGTCGGCAGCGTTATCATTGCTGTTTTGGCAGCCCATTGTGACTGCTTTTTTTGTTCCCTGATGAACCCTGATATATTCGGCAGGGAGAAACGCGTCGGAAAGGATGGAGAAATATGTGATTCAGATTAAGGTCGTATATAATTATTGTAATTTATAAGTGTTTACCATCTCATTATAATCCTTAGATCTGAAGGTTTTTGTGGGTTATTTGTGTTTAGGATAATAGAGGACATTTTTTGAGCACCTGTTATATTTGCGCACCGTATTGGTATACAAGTCTTATCGATACTAGAGTCCATTAGTGGTTATTTAGGGATTAAATAGGTTGAGCCTTCTAAGGTGGGGCCGACCCTTTCGGGACGACTACTCTGCCTGATAGCGGTTAGGGCAGGGCTAGATAACAGGGTGCACAGGAGTTGCAAATATCGTCCTTGTACCACTTATCATCAGCTATGATTGCTGCTGTAGTGATTTTATGTGTATATGTATCTTTTTAAACGAATCTATTAAAGGTTAAATTTTAGATTTTGAGTTTGAGTTTAGTTTTGCTGTACTTTTTATCGCTAGCAGTTTGGAATGCATGCGACTTTTTTGATCATTTTTATTCCATTTTTTGAGTGATGTAAAATGACCAAAAAACGCAATTTTGGCGTTTGGAATTTTTTTTCTTCTACGGTGTTCAGCGTACGGGATAAATTATGTTATATTTTTATAGATCGGACTTTTTCGGATGCGTCGATACCAAATATTTGTAACTTTTTTATTATTTTAATGATTTTATTTGTAAAATGGAGAAAGGGGGGTGATTTGAACTTTTAATACTTTTTTTTTTTTTTGTACTTTAAAACTTTTTTTTTTTTTACTGTAACATTTAGACCCCTATGGTGCTTGACCACTAGGGGGCGCGATTGTTAATACAACCTAATGCATTGCATAGGCAATGCATTAGGATGTACAAAGATGGCGCAGACAGGAAGTGGGGAAACCGGCCAGGGTAAGTGACGGGAGCCTTCACAGGGCTCCCCACCACCGTGTCCGGTCGTCAGCTGCGCTGGTGACAATAACCTTAACGATTGGTGCGCGGCACCGATCGGCGTTCATTCAGACGCCGCGGCCATCTTTTTCGCAGTGTCTGATGGGTTAAACAGCGCCAGCAGGTGGAGCCACCCACCGGAGCTATTACTGCCGGGTGTTAGCGGCGATTAGCCGCTAACACCCGCCGATTGTGTGGGGGGGTCGTGGAGCGATCCCCCTGCAAAGCCCCTTAGCAGCCCTGGGACCTACTCATACGCCCAGGGTCGTTAAGGGGTTAAAAACAAAAAACCAACCTGGAGTAAATTTCTGGCTTAATTTTTCCTTTTTTTGGTGCAAATATTAGTAAATTTGTTGGGCAGTGTGAGGCCACGCCCAGTTGTCTTAAGCACTGCCCATTTTCCGCTAAAAAATGTGTCAAACAGCTCAAAAGTAGCATATTTTTGCTACCAGAATACTGATGGTAGCTGCCAGCAGCATAGTCCCTCTCCCCATATAGAGTGTATGCACACCGAGTCAAGTATGCATGTCCATGGAGGATCAGGGGAGGTATTCAGCTACCTAATGTATATGGCGGTTTTATAGATCATGTGTTCTGTATATTTCTGTATCAATAATTGTAAATGGATTTTATTTTACTATAGACCAGACAAGTTTCGCAGGCCCCAAGAGCTGTACACCATATTGTAAGTATCGAGAAGGAACAGAAGCCCCTTCCTCACAACCACAGGACATTCTGCAGATTATTCTCATTACAGTACAAAGCAGAATATAGTCTATTGAACACAATTGTTCCCATCCCTTTGAAAATCTAGAGATATCAGGAGAAACCAACAATACGGAATATAACTTTTGTACTTGGAGTAGCAACCTCTTCTACTTTACCATTCCCAGATACAGATTAGGCCACATGTATGAAAACTGTCTAGGTTTGAGACTTTCTTTGTTGCTCATAGCTACCAATCAAGACGCTTTTCATTTCATATAATGCTCTGAAAATATTAAAGGGACGCTCTGATTGGTTGCTATGGGCAAGAAAGAAAGTCATAGACCAAGACAGTTTTCATACATGAGACCCATTGGGGCAGATTGATCAATAGTGTCTTACTTTTAGACTTTTAGTGTAAACTTAGACTAGATAGTCTTACAATGCGTCACATTTATCATAGTGTTGATAAATCTGGTAGAGGTTAGAACTGTCTAGTCTAAGTTTGTACCATCTTTACGTTGACCTACTTTTACGCCAGAAACTGCGACAAAATTCGGGCGCATTTTTTGCCGCATTCAAGCCATGCCTCCTTTCCGTGAAGCCAAGCTCCTTTTCTACAAAGCCACGTACCTTTGTCGGATGAGGCGCAGAAGCTTCTGAAACTGTCTAAAACGCATAGTAAATGTGTCGAAAAGCTTGTTTTTGGCGCAAATTGAGCCAGAATTCTGGCGTAACTGCATTGATAAATCTGCCCTACTGTGTCAGGGGAATCAGGTATAGAGAGTAAGGGCGCATCCCCACGGCATAGGACAAATACCAGCCGGTTTAGCGCCCGTCCCTACGGCCGCGGGGGGGACGGCTTTTCTCCGCGATGAGTGGAGAACAGCCCTCCCATTGAGCAGCACAGATTCTGTCCGAAAACCGGACGGAAGATTGTGCTTGCTCAATGTTTTGCCGCCGGACAGCCGGCGGCAAAACCGCCCGACGGAAAGCCCGTGCAGTGGGGACTGCTGCACGGGTTTTTCCCTAAACACTTGGGCCATTTTCGGCTGGTTTTTCAGGGGTCTGAAAAAACCAAAATGGTGAAAAACCGGCCCCAAAAAACCATGCCGTGGGGGAATGCCCTAAAACATTTGTCATGGAGTATAGATGGTTTTCTCATTCAACCCTTTTTTTATGATCACGGTAGATCTTACATGGTTTCTATTTCCCCAAAATTTCCAACGCCCCCCTTAGTAACCCAAAAAGATCTGTTCATGGATGGAGAAAAAATATATAAAAAATTCTATATAATAATCCTATGTTTATATCTCTAACAGGAAAAAAGGGGTAAGGGGAAGAAAAAAAAGAACTTGTAAGTAGAGCAAAGCAATGAGATAAAAGGTGATTTAAAAAATGGTATTATTCTGATACCAAATATTAGAATTGGATGTCAGCTTATTGTATATTGAAATCCCAGGGGTAGTAACCTCTGTAAATTAAAGGGAAAACCCAAATGACATGTCATAGAAGGTACACCTAGCTGGGAAAAAGGGATATGGGAACCTGTGTCCCTTTTCATGTTCATTAGTGCATATACTGCTGTGACGCCAGACAACCCCTACCTCCACCTACACTTGTGTTCTGATGGGGATAAAAAAAAATCAACAGGAGTTGCTATTGGCTGTCAGGTTGGTGAGCTTTTTTTAAATAGCATGTATATCAAAAACACGGTATGGTGGGGGGTAGGTAGGTTTATATCCCCCCCCCCCAAAGATGATAAGATTTGGGCCCCTGTAGGTGATAGGTAGTATATAGGCCCTTCTAACTTTTTAAATAAATAAATAAATAATATATATATATTAAAATATATAATAATATAATATATATATATATAAAATATAGTGAGCTTGCCCAGCTCTGGGTCATCCAAGTCCTTCGGAATGGACAGAGGCAATTTTTAAAAACGGTGTCTTGCTTTCCTGTGTTTTTTTTTCACCGCAGAACAAAAAGAATGGCAATCATGCACAGCAAACATATAAAATAAAACAAAATCTGCTCGTCTGAGCGCTTACTATCCGGGTGTAGTTCCCTCACTAGCCCCTTTGGGGGAGAGGGGTTTTTGTAAAAACTGGTTCCAGCATGTGAATGTTCCAGCCCGAATGACGGGAGATCAGCCCGCCCAGTAGCTTACCTGCTGACCTTATAACCCCCGGGAAAACCCCGGAGTGGAGCCATGGGGAAAAGCCCCACCCTGCTCTATGCTTCCCCCCCCTTGAAGGCCCCGCCCGGGAAATGGCGGGTTTGCCATACTAACAGACAATTTTAATGTATGTCGACAGTCTGTACTCCCGACACCTTTTAACAATGGCCTTTCACCCCACAAGGGCTTCTTACTTGGTGGCATGAAATCTTGTTTCCCCTGGCTTTCCCCCAAAACCTGGTGGGATATACACCCATCGCAGACCTTCCAGCTGGGGCCTTAAATCCCCCCCCCTCGCCAGCCCTGTGGGGCGGGCATTTTGGGCCCATAAAATTGTGTCCCCGTGCAATGCATCCTTTGGGCCCTGTTGTGACCGGGGGGCGATGTTCTACGAGAACTTAAAGTCCTGTAGAGCCGGGAACCCCGGGGTCACACTTGGTTCTTCCCTTTGTTCTGTCCCACCCTTTTTAAAGGGGGAATGGTCTGGAGCTCTAAAGGGTTACCTATCAAGTAGTAACGAAAACGACTCGATGGCCCATTAAAGGGCCAGGCTTTCTTTCCCCCTATGGCTGTTTTTCTCCGCGCTGACAGTTCCTGCTGGGGTTTAAAACTACCGGGTGTTTTTCTCCCTCAACATTTGTGATGGAAGCCCAAATCCTACTTGAAGGTCTGCCGAAAAATAAATTTTTTCTGAAATTTGGGGGCCAGGACGGGTCTCTTGCAGAGTACCCCTTTACCTTTGGAAGGTTGTTCACCCCCCGGGTTCCATTTGACCAAGGGGACTTTGTCCCTTTTTGGGCCCGTAAGCGGGGCTGCTATGGAGGCAAATTTGGGTACGAACCCTCCTTAGTACCTGCGATACCAAGAAGGCCCGGACCTGCTTTTTGGAGACGGTTGAGGCCAATTCTAATTGCCCCAGTTTGTCCATTTGGGGCTTGATGCTCCCCTCCCAATGTGAAACCCTAGATAGGGGGCCCCCTTAGCCCTATGGCCACTTGTTAGGGTTGGCGGTAACCTGCTGCCTTATGGCATTAAGACAGCTTGCCCTCTGGTCAGGTGGGACCCCCCCAACCCGTGCTAAAGTACCCGTCTCCAAATTGCGTGCTATTTTTTTTTGGGGGCTGAGGTGACCCAACACCCTCTGGAATTTTGGCCGGCCCCCATGTGGCCCCAAAAGGGAAGGACCAGTAGTGAAAGGGCCATTGGGGGGGAAAGGCCTTTTTTCTCCGGGCCCTCCTTTGTGAGGGGGACCTGCCAATAGCCCTTGGTCAGGTTAAGTACAATGTACCCGCGGGTCCTAACCTCTAAACCAATTCATCGCCGGGGGCATGGGTAGGCAAAAAATTTTGAGAGTATTTTTAGCTTAAAAAATCTTTTGCAAAAACGTAAGCTGCCATCGGGTTTGGGGTATGAGCACTAGGGGGCTCGACCACCCCCTTTTGGGATTTTCTTGACCCAAGCTCCAGCATTTTCTTAACCTCCCGGCAATTTTTGCCCGGGGTTTTCAGGGACCCATAGGGCCTAAACCGAAACCTTTTGCCGGGGGTTCTGTGATGATGTCATTTTTCAATGCCCTTCTTTTGCGACCTGGTAATTGAAAAGACCTCCCCGGTTCCCTTTGTAGGAATTCCTAGTTTCCTCCCCGCTGTGTTTGAAGGGGACTCGGAATAGGGACGGGTGGCAACTCTCCGTTTGGGGCCCACCCCTTGCTTCTTAACCCCCCGAAAAGCTTTGCCGGCCCTTTTCCAGGGGTTAATTATTTTGATATGATTTTAATGAAAGGGGTTTTTCCTTCAAGGGCTGGAACACCTTATAGTTGACCTCACTGCCCGCTCTTTGTCTTGGGGGCCCCTCCCCACTTTGCCGAACCTGCTTCGACGTGGGGACAAGTACTAGAACCCAATCCCCGGGGTTTGGAAACATTTCTGACCCTTGCGGACCTGTTATTTTCCCTTGCCTGGGTTTTTTGGGGGCCCGCTGAGGTTTCACGCACATAGCAGGATGCTGCGATTCTTCCGCATCTCGGCATTGTTCAATCAGTCCTATAGGGGTTTTTTCCGCCCCCGGTCCCCTTGGCAATGCCCAGGGTCCCGGGGAGTCACCATAGAGGGCCGAAGGGAGAAAAACCGGTGGACCTTGGGGTTCCCCCCCCGTATAGGAACATGAATGGGGTTTAGGGGCCCCCAGTCTCTCCATTTTCCACCACCTTTTTAAGCATTGACTTAGGGTTTTATTGAACCTCCCCACCGACCATCGGTTGGGGTGATATACCGAGGTGGGAGATGGGAAAATATTGAGGGGGGCGGCGGGAGTTTTTGGTCCCCTTGGGGCATGGGGGGGGGTCCCCTGCTCTGTCATTCCCTTCGGGAAAAACCCGTGGGGTAAACTTTTGGACAAACCCCTTGGAAAAATCCCTTTGGAGGAGGTGTTCCTGGGGGAATGGCCTAGGGATATGGGTGGCGTAGCAAGGACCACTAGATTGCTGATGTCCCGATCTGTTTTGGGAGGGCCCACCGGCCATGCCGTACTCTAAAGGGGCCTCTTTATGGCGGGGGATTGGGGGGCCCGAAAATGGGGCCCTGGGGGTTTTTTTTGGCACTCTGGGCGGACTGGAAAAAAAATTTTAATTTTGCCTAAAATCCCTGGCCAGTAAAGTTACACTCTACCCTCCCCCCGGGTTTTCTCCACCCTAATTTCCCCCCCAGCCAGGGAGTGGGCTAGCCCCAAACCTGGGGGACTTTGTTTGGGGGCCCACCAAATTGCTCCCCACCTCGGTTGCAGTCTTTTTTCCCCCGGTAAAACATATCGTTGTTGACCGCAAAATGAGGGTAACCCATACCCTGCCTGGCCCCCTGGGTTTCCCTTCTTATTTTGACGCTTCTCCAAGGTGTTCTGGGTTTTGGGGCCCCCCCGTTGCTCCGTACCAAATTTCCCCTTGGGATTTGGAAGGAGGGAACTCGGCTCAGGGGTTTTTTCCCCCGGGGTCCCCCCCCGGGGAGGGGACAATGGAAACCATGGCCCCTTGGGCTCCGTGGGACACATCCCCCTGTACAAAATTTGTCCCTTGCCCTCTTTTATTCTCCCACAAATCCCAGAAAAAGGGGAAAGTCACAGCCCTATGACAGACGTAGGGTAGGCTCGCAACGACGGCCCCCAAAATGTTGTGGCACCGCAGGGAGTCTTTATGGTGATTTGGGCAGTTGGGAAATCCTAGAGTCCCCATGGAACGCACCCCTATCGGCGGGATCGGGTTGGCCTGAGCTCACCAGTTTGGCCTGAAAACCGGGTCCCAAGCCCCCGGAGCCCATGGTGTTGAATGGAAACGTCCTTGTTTTTTGACCGTACACCCCCGCGGTCACCACCGTCTCACATTGAGGTATAGGCGGGTGGAAAACACGACGAACCCCGTTAACCCCAAAGTCCATGGGGTCCCCCTCGTTGGACATCGTGCGGTGACATGTCCCATCCATCGATCGCCAACGACAATGGGGCCCTGGTCGGGGGAAAAGGGTTTATTTTGGGGGGGCAACCTTCCCCCTTTCTCAGCCAACCCTTTACCCCCTCCCCTCGGGACCCCTTTACTCTCCCCCCTTTTGGGGAAGGACGTCTTAACCCGTCTGGCGTAGTGGATGCAAAAAGGAGAAACTCTCGTGGCGCGAACTTCCATCACGGAGACGAGCTCGTCCAGACTTTTGGGGTCCTGTACCCCCCCAGCGCTGGATCCCCACCGTAAGGGAGTACAAAGCGATACAAAACAAACCCTCTCGATCATGGGCCGTGAAAGACCTCCCGGTTGCAGCCTTTGCTGGTGAGAGGAGAGGGATAATTGGGATGGGTGGTTTGCTGGTCGAACTTTCCCGGTGTAGACTCTTTGGGCCCCCGGCCCCCAGGTAAACCCCCATCGGGCTAAGATCCCCCTTTCAGCCTGGTGTAGTCCCTTGGTTCCCACCCCCGGGCGAAGTAGGCCTTTTTTGGTTCACCCGGGTTTGAAAGGGGCTGGACGCAGCCCCTGGGGCCACTGGGGGCGCTCTTCTCCGGCATCCCCTCGAAAGGTTCCGAGGATGCTTCAATTTTTATTTGTTGGGGTCATCCCTTTTTCCCCCGTGTATCACCGCTTTCGGGGGGGTGGCTGCCCACCTGCGAACTTTGGGCCTTGCAGTCGGGCCTGAAGCTGTTGCTGAAGACCAGGTTCCATTTGCTGCTCTTTTCACGGCTGCCCGGTGCGTTCAATCAACAGGCGTTTTTTTCTGCCCGGGCCCTTAGGTCTCCTCGTGGGCCTTTTCTTGATTGCCGCCATCGTGGAGGTTTGATTGCCCGGGTTTAAAATGTTTTCACCGCTCGTCCATTTTTGGTGTCTTGCTTGCTGCACGTTCTGCTTTAATCCAAGGGCATTGCGGGACCCCCGTTTGTGCCCGTCTTTAAGAGAAGCGTCTCTTTGAATGCCCCGATCCTCCACCATAGTGAGCTTGCACACTCTGGGATTTTCCCCACAAGTCCTTCGGGATGGACAGGGCAGATATCTGGTTAAAAGGTGTCTTGCTTCCGTGTGTTTTTTTTTTCAAACCCCAAAAACAAAAAAATTGGCAAAACTGCACAGCAAACATATAAAAAAACAAAACTCCTGCTCGTTGAGCGCTTACTTAACAGGTAGTTTTCCCCACTAGCACTTGGGAGTGGTGTACAGACACTGGCTTCCCGCAGTGTGAATGTCCCACCCCGAAGGTAGACTTGGGGATGCAGCCCGCCAGTCAGCTACCCGTGACCCTTAATACCACTGGGAAAACCCCGGGGTGGAGCCATGGGGATAAACACCCCCCCCTGCTCTATGCTTACTCCAATGAAAGGGCCCACCCGGGGGAATGGCTGGTAAACCAAAACTAAAAGAAATTAAATGTTGTCGAAACTGTTTCCCGCCGACAATTTTAACAAGGCCTTTCCTCCACAAGGGGTTCTTTTCCTTGGTGGCTGTATCTTGCTCTTCCCGGCTACGCCCCGAAATGGCTGGGGATTTTCATCCCCTCGAGACCCCTTTTAAGCTGCGGCCAAATAAAATTATAATAATATATAATATTTTATAATTAAATTTATTATAAAATTTTTAATTTTTATATATATAATATTTAAATTATATTTTTATATATATTTATATTATATTATTTAATATACAACACACACACAACACAAAAACTCCTCTCCCTTTTCCCCTTGGGCGCTAGACGCTAGGTTCGGGATGGCGGCGAGAGTCCCCTGCCACCCCATGTTCCGATTTTACTAGGCCAGTAGCCTAGTTTCTAAGCCCTAGTCTTTTCGGGCCCAGGAACACTACGCAAGGAGGGAATAAAAATAGCTTTTCTGCTTACTCCTGTAAGTCGTTTGGCCAGCCCCCCCAGTCATAGGAGTAGTAAATCAGTGGGAGTTTAAAGATGTGGCAGGTCGGGGCCCGCATACAGTTGCCCCCTGGACCGCTGCAGCCCAAAATTTTTCCGCCCTGGACAGACACCCCCCCTCCATCCCCCTTTATTTAAACTTCTGCTTTTTTGGATTAATTTTTCAACAAAAAGTTGCTCACATCTATGATCTAAAAGGAGTGTTGTGGTTTCTACAATTATGCTAATAGGATTGAAAAACCCTTCCATGAGCACCCGTACCTCGTCCCGGGTAGGTGTGCAGCTCCTGCATATTTGCTGAAGTTTTTTCACTGACAGGAAATAACACACTGCAATCCAAAAATTTTTGCGTATATTCTGAATGATGGAATTTACAGATCAAGCCCTTTAGTTTAAAAAATCAAAAAAAAAAAAAAACTAAAAAAAGGGAAGAAAGACAACAAAAATGTATATAAAAAAATACTTCTAATCTATAAAATTTTTGGTTAAATGGAGCTTTATTTCTTTTTAAAAACCAAAGAAATGGAAGGTCCCTGGGGCCCCCGTCTGGGCATCAAGTGTAAGTTTTTTTTTAACCCCTTGAGGACCCGCCTGTTTTGACCTTCTGACACAGCCCTATTTTTTAAATCTGGCATTATGTCCTTTATGTGAGAATAATTTTTGACACTTTTACCTATCCTGTGATTTAGGGGAATTTTTTTCTCGTGAACTTGTGCTTTAAGTTAGTAAAAAAATTTTTATCCATACAACCCCTTTTTTGTTTTTGGGAAAAATAAAAAAATTTCATGAAAATTTGGAAAAAATTTGCGATTTTGAAAGTTGCAAAATTTTGCGGCAAGACAGATAATTATTTCCCCCCAAAAAGTTTAACTAGCATTACCAATTTTCCACTATGGGTGGCATATTTTTTTAAATGTCTTTTTTTTTTTTTCGACATTAGGGGCTTAGAAATTTGGTTTTAAATTTCTCACTTTCAAGAAAATTTTTAATATACTTTTTTTAGGGGGCCACTCCTTTTTTTGACGTGGCTTTGAGGGGCCTGCATGTTAATACCCCCCTAAGTGAAACCATTGAGAAACTAGACCCCCTTAAAGTTTTTACAACACTATTTAGGAAGTTTGTAACCTTCAGATATTTTACAAAATTAAAGGGAAAGTGGGGTGAAATTTCAAAAATTTCACTTTTTTTGAGATTTTCCCCTATTTATCCTTTTTTCACTGGAATACGGGAATGTGACTAGGTAAATGAACTTAATATCAATTCTCCCCGGGCTGCCGTTTTTTTTAGATATGCCATTGTGGCCCCTAGTGCATTATTTGGCTCAACCTAAGCCCCAGAAAAGGGGGGCACCTACTATACTTGGGGTCTCATTTTTAAAACGATTTTTTTTAGGCCCTTTCAGGTTTGGGGGGCACCCTAAGGTCTAAAACTTAATAAAACCCCTAAATAGACCGCATATTGGAAAATTCACCCCTTTAAAGGAAATATCCAGGGGTGCATTGAGTATTAGCCCCACAGGTGATTCACAAATTTTTTTAGCATTAAAACGTGAAAAAAAAAAAACTTTTTTTTTTCCAATAATTTCAAATTTTAGCTTAAAATGTTTCATATATCAAGGAAACCCCCGGGAAAAAAGAAAAACCCCAAAAAATTTTTTAAAAAATTTCTTCCCAAATTCGGGAATACCTACATTGGTGTAAACTCGTTTGGGGGGGCCATAGCAGGGGGGATAAAGGAGGGGGCGCTATTTGGCTTTTGGAACGCAGATTTTGGTGGGGCCAGTCGCATTTCAAAGCCCCCAAAGTAGCAGAACAGGCGAAACCTTCCCGAAGTCGCCCCATTTAGATTCAACACCCCCCCAGGGGTTCATCTAGGGATGTATTCGCATTTTAGGCCACAGGGGTTCCATAGTTTTTTTTTTGATTGGGCAATGAAAAAGGGGGGGGGGGAAGGCAGTGCGGGAATTGTTTTTTTTAGTTTCAAATTTTAACATTGGCACCCCCCGTGCAGTGTAAATGATGTGATAACTTTATTATGGGGGGCGGTACAATTTCAATGATATGAAATTTTATTTTTTTTCTGTTTTATTTCTTTTACAGTAGAAATAAGTCATAAAAAATTGTGTTTTTATGTTGTCCTATTCTGAAGCCAAACTTTTTTATTTTGCTGTGTCAGGCTGGGGTATGGGCTTGTTTTTTTTGGGGAGAGTTTAAATTTTATTGGTACCATTTGGGGTGATATGATGCTATGTTTACTTTTTTTAAGGTTTTTGGGGAATGTTTTGAACAAAATTCAGCAATCTTGAGTGTTTTTTATTTTTATTTTTATAGCGGTCACTGTAGAGTATATTGACGGTAGCTTACTCACAGGTCAATGATTAACCGATACCCCAAATTTTTTATTTTTTATGTTTTACTGCTTTTATCAATAAAAAAAACTTTTTATTCAAAACCCGGGGAAAAAATTTTTTCCCTCGCTAGAACGAGGGCTAACTTTTTAAATTTTTTTTGGCTTGGAGCTGTGTTGGGCTTTTTTTTTTGCGATGAGTTGACGTTTTTTAGTATCATTTTTGGGGGGGACAAGGCTTTTGATCGCTTTTATTCCATTTTTTGGGGGGGCCAGGGTGAAGAAAATGCTGCAATCCTAGTAGTGTTTTTATTTTTATTTTTAAAGGGCTCACATGCGTATGTGATAAGTTTGTTTACTTTTGGGGTCGTACGATTATGGCGATACCCTATTTTTTATAGTTTTTTTAAGCTGAAGCACTTTAAAAAAAGAAAAGTGTTTTTAGTGTGTAAAAACAAAATTTATGAATCGCTATCTTTGAGGCTATACATTTTTCTATTTTTTTTTTACAGGGCTGTATGAGGACTTTTTTTTTGCGGGATGAAAAATGATTTTTTTAAATTGGTACAAATTTGGCGTTTATAGGGTTTTTGAGTTTTTATTCCATTTTGGTTGCTGCGGGATGAACATATCTTAATTCTGTGATTGTTTTTTTTTGGGGTTTTTTTTACGGCGTTCCCGACGGGAAAATTAAAATGACAGATTTATAGGGGGGTCGTTACGCCGCGGGGGATTTCCAAAAATTGGGTCTTTATTTATTTTTGTTTATTTTTGGGGGATTGGCGTTTGTAAAGGGGAAAAAAGGGCGGTGACGTATTTTTATTTTATTTTTGTGTTTGTGTTTTTTCATTTTTTTCACTTTTTTACTTTTTTTTCAAGGGGGTTTGAAGAGAGACTTTAGATCCTCATTTTAATAGGATTTTGATAGCTTTTTGCTATGTGGTTCCAGAAACTGTCAGTCCGATGCGGGTCATGCCCACAGGGCAGGCGGGCGTGTGACTATAGACAACCCGGAAGGCATTCTCTCCCTCCGTGGTGTCTGTAGGGAGCAGGAATGACGGACGCCCGATCCCGGGTGTGCTGCCCCCGACAGAGCTCAGGAGGGGCGATCTCCTCCTGGTCTCTCTTAATTATTGCGACCGACGTCCGATAATTTAGGGGGTTAACCGGCCCCCCCCCGGAGCGATCCCGGGGGGTGGGGGGAGCTGCGGGATTTCAGCTGTAATATACAGCTGACACCCCGCCGGTTCGCGCGAAACTTGCCTTAGGAGTTCCGGCGATCCCCAGACCCTTTCGTCCCGGGGCGTGAACCCCCAAACCACCTGGACGTATGGATACGGC
This sequence comes from Phyllomedusa bahiana, assembly GCA_025379985.1. Taxonomy (NCBI): domain Eukaryota; kingdom Metazoa; phylum Chordata; class Amphibia; order Anura; family Hylidae; genus Phyllomedusa; species Phyllomedusa bahiana. The sequence goes on from JAODAL010058235.1 coordinate 21,552, forward strand.
CAAGGTCGTGAAGGGGTTAAAAGGAGTATTTTTCTATCCTGTGTTGCACTGTTATGCCCTGGGAAGTAGGTCCTTCCTATACACCGATGTCACAGTGAGAGTGTAAGCCTAGGAGCTGCTGTGCCCATGCCATCAGATATATCTAGTCTGGCACTGCACTCTAAACCCAAATGGGATCACAGATAACACCCTTCTAACCCATAGATGCCATGATCAATACCAAGTAATTAAAACAGAGAAAAAGGGTCTAATAATCGACCCTAAATTTGGGTTCCTCCAGGTCTAAAATATATGTGTGCCAAAAGGGAAAGCTAGGGGGACATGTATGCAAAATATGCGTTTTTTTTGAAGGCCTGTGCGAAAATCGATAAATGCGTTTTAAGCGACATGTATTATGTATGAAAGTGTTTTTTTTGTGATTAAAGTTCGATGCACCCGCCCTTGTGGTTTTTGGATCTACAGAAAATTAGGCGCATACGTAATGCTCCCAAACATGTGTAAAGGTTAGATAGGCTGGAAATAAAAGAAAAAATAAGAGGATGCATGTCGTGAAGAAACTTGGGATGATCTTTCTTGTTGGACCACGGTTCGCAATCCTGTTTCTGTGCTGGCTCTTGCTGTATGTAGAATAAAGGGTTTAGGCAGCAAAATA
>JAODAL010058236.1:0-22202 GCA_025379985.1 Phyllomedusa bahiana
TAAAAACTTTTACCCTGTGAACCCCGTCCCGGAAACCGGATTTTTTCCAGGAACGTTGGAACAGGACTGGTGTCTTTAAAATTCCAGTGATAAAACCTCTAAGCAAAAATCAACGAAACGAAAGGGGAACAGCTGGCTATCAATGAGATCGGGAACAACATGGATCTTGTTTGTGGTGATATTAGACGCAGAATTTTTACGCTGGAAAAACCTTCATATGTTGCAGGACAGTGAAGTGTATATTACTTTAGATAGGGATCAAACTATTGAATTTCAAACTTTGCTTAAAAATCTCTTAGACAGTGGAGTTCTCTTAGCAATTTTTTCTCAATATACGGCAGATAAATTGTATATAGAACATCCTCCTATACCAGGATTTCACTCCCTGTCGAAGGTGCAGAAGAATATCTTCCCTTCTCCCCTACGGCCAATAGTGGCTGGCATTGGCTCCTTGAATGAACATTTGGACTAATGGGTAGACAATATTGTACAACCATTGGCTACTAGCCTTACCGATTACATCCACAATACCAAGCACCCGATTAACAGTATTGAATGGGTTAAGTGGTGCCAGGGTTACAGCTGGTTATAGTGTGATGTAATCGGTCTTTACCCATGTATGCCACATTACATTACTCTATCATGTTTAACTTACCATCTAAGTAAATATAGCAATTTTCCAGAGGTGAAGCAGGCCTATATTGTGGAGGTTGTAGAATATCTTTTATCACATACCTATTTTATGTTTGATAAAAAAAAGAAGTTTTGCAAAGGAGAGGCGCATCAATGGATGTTTACTTTTCATCCTCCCTGGCCGACATATTTATGTCGGTCTGGGAGGAGAAATTTCTTTTTTTGCGAGATGTGCCTGTTCTCCCACCACATCATCTGGCATGGAAGGTACATTGATGACTTCCTGATGGTGTGGGTGTGCTAAATCCATGAATCTTAATTTCAACTCACAGAAACATGACCACATCATGCATTTTGTAGCTGTTACAGTAACAGGAGAAGTGGATAGATTTGTGTTGGTTTCACCATATAAAAAACCAATTGAACATAATTCCATTCTGAGGGATGATTCATGCTACTCACGCCATGCAATTAATAATATACCATACAGTGAATTTGTGTGAATGAAAAGATATTGTTCGGATGAGCACACATATAGTGATGCAGAGGAAAAGATTAATTCAACATACATATTCACCCAAATCTATATCTATGGCTCAGAGATATATCAGACAAGTCAATAGACATACTTTGTTGCAGGACAGGGTTAGAAAAAGGGAATCAATGGAATGCATCACCTTCTCCACCAGTTATAGTTACCAGTTTCATAGTATTGTAGCTATTATTAAAAAGCATCTCGCGTTATTGTTTATTAATGAGTACATGCAAGACCTTTTGCAAAATAAGATTAGATTTAATCCAAAACGAGCCACTACTTTGGGCTCATTATTGTCCCCAAGTCTATTCTGTAGTTCCACACTGGAAAACAAAGGTTGGCTCACAACGCAGGGGTTCTTTGGTTGTGGACACCTGCGATGTACTGCATGTAGATTTGCTGAGAAGACTAAGGAATTTGTCTAATTTGTTACCGGTAAGAAATACTTTATACAAAATGATATCAATTGTAACAGCAAATTTGTTATTTATCTTATATCATGCAACAGTTGTAGGGTTGTACCATGGGACCTCTTAAGGTGAGAATACGTAGACATCTGTCTGATGCAGTCAGAAGTAACTGCTTCAGATGTTCTAATGTATCCAAACACTTTCAGGAGGTGCATCATGGCAATACCGATTCATTCACTTTCTGTGGCATAGAAAGTCACCCATTCTATTAGAGGGGGAGACTTATACCATAAACTTCTCAGCAGAGAATCTAGGTGAATTTTCAATCTGGCCACAAGAATTCCAGGACTTAACATACAACAGGATATTTCCTATCATTATTAACTTTTTTTCTGCTTTGCTTTTTATATTATGGTAATTATATTGATATATCTATTGTTTAGTGTTTACTCGGTGATCGCCTTTTTCAACCTTCAAGGGGTTAATCCACAGGAGAGTAGGGCAGTATGATCTGAGTCAGGTGACCAGTAGTGGTCTTTTTAAGTTAGTTAGAGTGCATTTTATATTTATAATATTTAGACTACGATTAAGGACAGTAACCGAAATGCATCCCTGGGAGCCTTATTTGTCCTGTGTCCATTAGATTAGGGACGATTGCCCAAGTAGGAGGCTTGGGATCCCTCACTGGAGCTAGTAAACTGCTGTATATATAAGGCTTTCCTGTTAATAGGTGGTGCTCCACCAGACTTGATAATAGAAAAGGAGCTATTCCTTCTTTCAGAAGCAAAAAAGGGTTAAATGGTGAGGTTAGAAATCAGGCTTTTAAATAGTGTGTATAGAGGTTAAGAGTTATACATAATAAAAGTTAAGTTTTAGTGTTTTACAGATAGAGAACTGATAGAGTTTAAGTTTTCCTATGGCAAAATAGTAAATATAGTGATCAAAAGTCACTCTCTGTTCTCTTGCGAGATTCCCAATTTTTGGGAGATTATGTGACAGGACTCCAAGTGACCCGATGGAACCCGGGGAACATCTGTACAGTCAGCCCTGGGGACCTAAAGTAGCCCCAGGGGTGTCTGTATAGGAAGCCTGCAGCCAGGGCACACTGTGTGTTGCCCTGACTGCTGCCTATTTCAGTATGACACAGATTGTAGCACATTAGCTTACATGAATATGCTAATACATTACTAAGTGTAAAAAAAAAGTATTCAATAGTTATCCCTTAATGGGATTGAAAAAATTATTTTGCATACATTACACAAAAAAAACCTAGACATATAAGGTATCTACATGTCTGTAATAACATTTAGAATTCATCTAACAGGTTATTTAGTGTGAAATGTGCATGATGTAAAAAATTATTAAAAAAGAAAAAAATTAATAACTTTTTTAAAATTCTGCAGTAATTTATTTGTAAACTTAAAGTACGCCCCCCAAAAATACAACTTCTCTTGCATAAAACAAGTCCTCATACCACGGCGTCACTTAAAAAATAAAACTGCAATGACTGTAGAACGGCAGACAGGCCTGTCGCTTAAAGCGTTAAAAAAAAAACAAGTACATACAAGTTTTATGGAGTAAATAGCATTCAGTCTTGTCATACAGAAGGGTGAGTTGATATACCAACTGATATGTGACCTTCCCCTATTCCTTTTATTTTTTATGTGTGTGTGTGTGTGTGTGTGTGAGTTGAGTTGTTGTGGTGTGGTGATTACCTCTGTGGCACTAAAGGCCTTCTTATATATTGTTTTTGGACACAGCAATACCTAACTGCTAAATAAGTACTTGATGCTTAGATATTAGATATGATGTAACTCTGGTAATCAATATTCCTTTTACTGACTAGCAGTTGTCATCCTTTGATGTATAGCTTCAAGTGGGATTCTAAATCTGACAGGAAATGCCTTTGATATGTTCTTGCTGAGAATGTATCCTGCTGTAAATAACACAATGGCCAATAGTCAAATGTCAGCAGATCAACATTTACTCTAGGCTCATGACCTCCAATCATCTAATGTTAATGAATGTATTTATTAAAATGTTAGCATTATTATTTTACAGGGCCCGAGCCCCGAATGTTTTAGGACCCTAGCAACGGCCCTTATGGCAGGAACAAGATTGAAGGCAACACCACTTGTGAGTTAAATTCAGAAGCAAGCTAATAATGAATGAAAACTGTCCATGAACCTTTCCCTAAACCTGTCCCTGACATCTGACCCCCAGACTGTTCTATCCCTGAAACTAACCCTGAAGGTATATCTAAGATACAATGTACCTTGACACAGAAGTAGCTCTAGATCCCCGGGGTTACTTGGGTTGAGGACAGCAGATAATTATACCAACACAAAAATTGTCAAAGAATACAACAAATGCTCACAGAGTAAGTCTAGGCCGGACAAGAAGCATTCTAGACTCTAGAACTGAATACATACACTTAGGCCACATGTATGAAAACTGTCTAGGTCTAAAACTCACTTTGTTGCCCACAGCAACCAATCAGAGCGTCCCTTTTATTTCATATAGTGTTCTGGAAAAATGAGCGGGGCACTCTGATTGATTGCTATGGACAGAGCTGCTCCAGTATTCTGGCACGCTTAGAGGTAAAAAATGTGGCGTAGTCTTGTTTAAAGATGCATGAACAGTCGTACGTCAAAGGGGGAGGGGTTGCACCAGATTCGTATGATTAGACATATTTATGAATTTGGAACGTCAAAAGTAGGTGCATAACTGATGGGACAGGGCAGACCAAGTTCAAAGTGATCTGCCTGAGCCCAATGTTGTCTTGGATGAGCAAGAATTGCTAAAGGCAAAAAATATCCATTATTATGATAATGATAAAATATATAAAATTAGGTCATACAAAATGAATAAAAAACTAAATAATCTAAAATTAATATAAAAATTGAAAAAATAAAATTAAAAAAAATAACACAGCATCTAACATGATTCCTGTTCTCAATCAGGTATTTACAGAGTTAGTGTAGTATTATCAGTGATTACATTAATTTCACAGCAGGCCAGAAATAAAAATAAAAGCTGTTATTATACGATGTCAGTGAATAGAAGTTTCCGGAAGCATGGCGCCGCGGGCCCCGCAGCCGTCCCCCTGCTCTTACGGGGTCCAGCGCGGGTGCCGCTGCTGCCCGCAGCTGTGGTCCTTCTGCCCTAGCCCAGGAAACCCCGTACTCACCAGTCCCCGTTCCTGTGCTTCCTCCTTCCTGCTCTGACAGCCGCCGCGCGCGTACCCGCTGCTTATGGCGCGCGCGCGCGACGGCTGGTCTGGATTTAAAGGGCCGGCGCGCCGGTGATTGGCCATCGCCGGCTGCTGACCCTATTTATTGTGCACGCCTCCAACACTCGCTGCCAGTTCGTTGGTGTGTGTTTGGAGTGCCTAGTGTGTTTCTAGAGTCCGTTTTGTCTTCCCGTGTACCAGTCTGCTTGCTTACGTTTCCTGACCTTGCCTGTTGCCGCCTGCCCTGACCTTCTGCCCGTCTCTGACCACAAACCTCTGCCGCCTGCCCTGGCCGCCTGCCTGCCCCCGACTACGTCTCCGGATCTTGATTCTGGACCATGCATTACCCCGGCCGCCGCCGCAAGCAAGTCACGTCAGGGGTAGCGACTTGGTAGCCTCACGCCGCGGCAAGTCCATCCTGCTTTGCGGCGGGCTATGGTGAACACCGGGGGCTACTTAGACTCCGCTCCCTGGCGTGGCTTACCTACCATCACTTGCGATGGTCCAGCGAATCCACCTCTGCATTACAAGAAGCTATCCAAATGATCTTGCTTGGCATACCTGAAGTCCCAGCGAGGTCTTGGGTGTCGGTTATTGCGGTATGTAGAATACAGTCTGATAGCAAGAAAATTAATTTCAAAAGTTTTCAACATATGATTAAAATTTGTTTCATTTAATTTTTTTCAAAATGAAAAATCTAAAAATTAGAACGAAAAAAGTTCCTAAAAGGTTATACCGCATGCAAAATCCTGACCTAAATTTGGATGAACAAAAATTTAATTACAATACAAAAATCTAAAAATATATATTTCATAAGATTTTAATTAGAAAAAATGAAGAATTTAATAACATAATTATTTTATCATTAGAAATTCCGTGAACTGCTTTATTCTCTATAGACAAGAACAGAAGCTCCTAAACGTCTATCATGCTTTAAAATGTTTCTCTTTCTACTATGTCATAATGCTCTCCAAGGTTAATTGGATAGAATGGTGCAAGACATAAGTAGCTATTACTGTAAGGCTAGATCTATACAGCATAGGACAAAAAAACTCGTCGAAAACCAAAACCTAAAACGTCAGTTTTTTTGTCCAAAGCAACTGTGTTTCTGATGAGTTGTTTGGTGGTTTTAAGTTTTTGCCGTGCTTTTGTACTGTTTTTGTACTGTTTTTGGGCAGTTTTTAATGTAGGAAAATCCCTATACCTTGTTAAACACCTGGGAAGTTTTTCAGCAGAACCGTCCAAAAACCATGGCAAAACTGTCTAGCGGTTTATATAGACTTCATTAGAAAATTTTCTGCTCTGGCCTGTCGTTTTCTGCACCATGTTACAAAAAACGAGCAGCAGCAAGAACAAGCAGAAAAAAGACGTTCTGTGGAGACTACAGAACGCTTTCACTATGAAAGTCTATGGGACCTGTTTTCAGTCGTTTTTTCAGCGGTTTTAGAAAACAATAAACGCTGAAAAAATTACTGTTTTTTGTGTGCTGCGTAGACATAGCCTAAATTGTACTTAAGAACTGTTACATTTGAAATGGCATGGGATTTTAGTCAGTTTTTCAGATGGTTTTTGGATTTGAAAATTATCTCTAAATCGACTGTCCACCATGCCCATAGATTTTAATAGAAGTAGTCTACATTGCACGTTTTTTCTTCTGGACGGATTTTTGACACAGCTGGCATTCCGAAAAACTCTGAGAACATATACATTATTCCACCCAGAAGGTCTGCTATTTAATGATAAGCAAACCACGGACAGAACTGTCCCCTAAAACAGTCTATTTAACAGTCTAACAGTACTTTAAATGTTACTTCTCTCCTTTTCTATAGATAATTATATTAATAATTACATTTTGGGCGACATGTATGAATGTAACTGCGCAAGAATTCTGGCCTCAAAAAACTGTAGTAGACCAGTTCTATAGATGTATGAACAGGCATAATCCAAACTTTTTAGCGCCAGTTTTGGGGCGTTCTGGGAGGGGGGGGGGGGGGCGAAACCATAGAAGTAGACATATTTATGATTATTTGACGCCAAAACTTTGGCACAGAACAGTTAGAACAGCCTGACCATAGAGAGACTAACAATTAGTCACTTACCATGTATCCACTCCAAAAAGTAAACACAAAAAAAAGACAGAAATAGCATGATCCGATGATCATAATAGTAAATCACAGGTGACATCTGCTCTCTTGTTGTTCTCTTACCTTCAATTTTCCATATGACCCAAAACGCCATGGTGTCTTCTCCTAATCACTACCCCCACTGCTGCAGCCCAGTCTTCATAGTCAGGCTAGGTCTATACAGCATAGGATTTTGGTCGGTTGTTCAGCAAATTCAGTATTTTGAATTTGCTTAAAAACCAACCGTACTCTGTGCTGCGTAGCCCTCAATAGAAAATCTCTGCTGAAGTCTATACAGCACAAAGTTTTTACTGAGGTTTGCCTAAAACGAAAGCCATCCGGTGAAATATAGAACATGTTCTATATTTCAAGTGACCAATGTTGAATTCCCGCAACCCTAATGTTCTGGGCGGCCGGGAATCCGAAATCTGACCACTGTTTTTTGCGCTAAAACCACGCAAATACAGTGGTGGAGTTTAGTCCTGCAATTTGAAAATGCCATCAGATTTTGGGTGGCATTTTCAAATTGCTGTGTAGACCTAATCTAAGACAACACCCCAGCACAGCAAGTAAACAGCCACTAGACAGAGAGAGACTATAAACAGGCACAGTGCTGAATCATATTGAAATCCCTTTACTCTATGGATTGGTGGAAGTCACAGAGGTCAAGCCCTACTGATTATAAAGTGATGGTATATCATATTTTGAGACAGGAATACCCCCTTAAAGCAAAACTGTCAGGTGGTTTATGTTGCCCTCTACCAGAGCAGCAGGGTGTGATAGAGGGAGGGAAGCAGAGCTCTGTGATATGTAGGGTTATATGATTTGATACAGGATTTCTGAATAAAAAGTATAGAAAATACATAAAGTTACAGTGGTAGCCCTGCTTACGCCACCCACATACAGTGATTGACAGTTTCCTTCATCAGTGTATATACAGAGAAAACTACCATTTAATGTATGTGGGAAGTGTAAGTAGTAATTACACTTTGCACTTTATTTTTTTCCTCCGCTTTTTACTCAAAAATCCTGCTTCAAGTATATATGAGAGAGCTCAGCTTCTATCCCTCTATGACATCCTGCTCTCTGAAAGGGTACCATAAACCACCTGACAGGTTCCCTTTAATGGTCTATTATGCTGTAACCACCTTTACTGTGCCCACTGCTCGCCAGGTACCCCCATTACCGTACCTAAAATGAGTGTGCAGATATAGGCTCTGGTGATTTCATCCATTCCACTTAGTCTATTTATCGATATCTTGTCTGTTCTTTGTGCATATTTTTAGATAAAGAAACTGTTTTATTTATTTGCACACATTCTAGAGTGTCTTTTAGGAAGAATGAGATGTGTCTTCTAGCCTTTAGAAAAGGTCTTTTTGACACATAAATTTTTTGAGATGGGTCCTAAAAGGGAATTTTCCTTTTTGCGATAATAAATTTTTAAAATAAAAACTCCCCGATTTTCACCCCAAATTAATTATCAAAACCAAAGGGCCCCTGAAAAAAAACCAAAAATTAAAAAACAAAATTTCCAAAAAACCCCCGGGGGGTTTTTCCATTTCCAAACTTTTCGGCCGTATTTCAGACTTGTGCGAGCCGGGGAAAAACGGAAGGGAAGGCCCCGAACGAAGGAAGAACCAGAGTTCCCATGGACAAGTTAGTTCTGATACCAGAAAATAAAATTTTTTTGGATTTAAAGGTAATAAAATTTGAAAATTGTAGGGCGGTCCCCTTTACATGTATATAAAAAATGAATATAAAACTGACTAAACATTTAAAAAATCGGGGTTTTTAAAAATTAAATATTAAAAAGGGTATATAATATTTTTCATTAGAAAAACTAAAAAAAAACCTGCTTGTAAGGTTGCGCCCGGGCCGGCCCAGGGGCCGGTCGACCCGTGCCCCCCCGGCGGGTTGGGGGGGGGCCCGGGGCCCCCGGGGGGTCCCCCCCTGGGCCCCGCCCCCTTCCCTACCCCGCGTCCCGCCCGTTCCGCGCCCCCCTGCGGCGGGCCATCGGGGCCCCCAGCCCCGGGGCTCGTTTTTTTTAAAAAAAGGGGAGGGGCCCCAAAGTCAATTCCAGCGGGTTTTTTTTTGGCCAGATTTCCCCCGTGTCCTTTTCCCCCCTTTTAAAAAGGTCCTTTTTGTCCAACCTTGCCGGGGTTCCAGCCCTTCCGTTTTCCCCCCCTTCCGCCCCCCCCCCCTTTCCCCTTTTTCCTGCCCCAAAAATTCCCGCCCCCCGCCCGCGCCACCATCAGGGGGAATTTTTTTGAAACCCGTCCCCCCCGGGCTCCCCCGGGGCGGTATCGGGGGCCCCGGGGTTTGCCCCCCCCACGCCCCCCGTTGCGGCCTCGGTGAAAACCGGGTCCCTTTTTTCCCCCGGGAGGCTTAGAATCCGCCGGGTGGCCCGCACCAAACCCAATCGTTACAGTAAGATCCAGCCGGAAAAACCCCGCCGGGGCCCCCCCCCTTTGTATTCAGGGGTTTTTGCCCACCGAAAAAAGCCCAATCGTTTTTGGGGGCCCCCGGCTATGCGTTTAAATCCCCACCCCGGTTGGGCCCATTTTTCGAGTTCTTTTGGCCGTGGGCCCAACCGGCCCCCCTTTTCCCCCCCTTTGGGGGGCCCCCCCTCCCCCTTTTTTTCGATCCGGGGGAGGGGCGGTTTTTTCCCCCTGGAAATCTGGGCCCTTTCTTTGGGGGCCTCTTGGGGGCCTGGTTCCAACCCCTTGGGCGGAAACGACCCGGGCTGGGCCAAAAAATTTTCCCCCAGTTTACTTTTTTTGGGGAGGGGGCTCTTCCTCCCAAACCCGTTTGGGGGCCCTTCAGGGCCCGGGCAGGGGGGGGAAAATTTGGGGCAAAAAACCCGGGCTTCACTCGGGAAATGCTCCCTTCGGACCCAAAAGGGTTTTCCCCCCGGTAAAAAATTTTGGAGAAGGGCCCTCCCGTCCTCCCTCAAATTTCCCCTTGATTTGTTGTACGGAATAAAAGCCGGGGGAGCTTGCCAAAAAAGGGGGTGAAAACCCCCGGGGGTTTCCCGGGTTGGGTGGGGGGCCCTGGGTCAGTTCCCCCGCCCATTTTGATTCCGGGGGGGGAAAAAGGATTTCTTGTCCCCGGTTTTCCCCGGGCCCCGGGGTTTTCCCGGGTTTTACCTGCCCTCGGGAGGAAGGGCCCTGGTTCCGGAGAAACCTTTGCGTTTCCCGGGGGGGGCTCCCCTTCCCCCCTTTTTCCCGGGCCAGTGATTCCGGTGGGGCTTTCTAAGGAGGGGTCTTTTCCACCCGGGCCCGGGGTTTCCCCGGGTTTTTGGGCCCCGGGGGAACCTTTCCCCCTCGCTTTTTGGAAAAAGGGGCCCCCCTTCCCAAATCCCAAACCTTTATCCAAAACCCCCTAATTTTTTCCCCCCCTTTATTCTCCTTCCGGGACCAATTTTTACTTTCCCCCAAAACCCCAAAACCCCCCCAAAAAAACCCTCCCCTTTTACCCCCAAAAAAATTTTTCCCAAAGGGTTGTTTTTTGGAGATGCTTTTGGTAAAAGGAACTTCAAAAAATTTTCCCTTTTCCTATCCCGGGGGGATTTTTTGTGGAAGAATGATGGCCCCTTGCCCGTTTTTTTTTAAGGGGTCTAAAATCCCTTTAAAAAAAACCCCCTTTTTTGTGTGGTTTTTTTTAAACCGTAGGGGGAAAAAGGTTTTTAAATTTGGCCGCGGGTGCCTTTTTTCGTTTGGGGGGGGGGGTAAAAAGGGGGGGTTTTTTCCAAAATTTAAAAACCGTTCCCCTTTGGGCTTTAAAAGTAAGGCAAGTTTTTGGGTTAACGGGTTTTTTTTGGGTTCCCAAAGGGGGTTGTGGATTTGGAGGCTTTTTTTGGGGGTTTGCCCAAAAGGGGAAAGGGGTGGCCTTTCCCTGGGGTTTTTGGAGAAATGTAGCAAGGGGGGCCCTTTAAAAAAGGGGGGCCCCCCTTTCCCTGGTTTTTTCCCCCCGGGGGGTGAAAGTAAAAGCAAATTTCCCTGGCTGCCCGGCTGCCAGGGTTTTGGGGCCAACCGGCCCCCGGGGTTGGTTATTCCCGCCAATTTTTCCCCTTTCCCCACCTTGGTGGCCCCCCGGGCCCTTAAGAAGAACGCAACCCGGGAGTTTGGTCTCCGAGGCTGAAAGGCTTTTGTTGGTTGAAAACTGCCTTCTCCACTGCCCTTTTTGGTTTTCCCCCGATCCAAACCGTTTTCCCCCGGGGGTGGAGTTTCCCCTGTGGGGGAGGGCAGTCCTCACACAAAAAAGGCCCCAAAGGGCAAGTTTCTAATGTGGGTTCTTCTCAAGCCTTTTCGCCGGCGGAGCGGAAATGCCCTTGGGGCCCCGGGGAACTCTTTGGGCCCTAAGTTTTGCCCTGGAGGAGTGGCCAAATTTCTGGAGGGGGCTCGCCTCATCGACATTTTTGGACCAAAGAATTTAGTATCTACAGCGGCCCGGTTTTTTAATCCCCGCCAAGCCCCATGGTTTTTCCTTTTTTTACGCTTCGACTTTCGCATACATTTCCGACCCCTTTAGAAAAAATCAAAGGGTGACGCCCTCTCCCCTGTGGACGTGGGGCCCGGGGAAAAAACCGTGTCAAACAATCATTTCTCCCGAACTTTTTGGGTTAAGTGGCTCCCCAATCTCCAGAACATCCCTACTGGCAAGACCTTGTGCCCCCCCGCACCCGGAAAAAGGTGTTGGAAAAGGGGCCTAGTCTTCTTGGTGGCATTCCGGAGCACGGAAGTCCTACGCTTTATCTCACGGCACACTGGTGGCCGACCCCTGGACAGGATGTAAAAAGGGCTTTACGCTCGCCCGTAAACACATGGCTCGGAACAAGGGCCCCCCCGAGCCGGGCCGGGGTCCGATCCCCTGCCCCGTGAGATTCCCTGGACGCACATAGCCCCCGGATTTCTCACTGATTTCCGGCCCCCCGGGGGTTCGGCTCTGGGGGCCCCGGGAATTCTCAAAGATGTCCCCCTTCGACCTTCCCGGGCCCCGCCGTCCTCCACAATTAGCCAATATTCTTCCCCAAAGTTTTCCCACAAAGGGGTTTACCCCTCACACATTGTCTCCGAAAAGGGGGGCCCAAATTTGTTTTCCGATTTTTGGGGGGCACCATGCCCCGTTTCAAAATCAAAGGAATTTTTGGGCAGCTACCCCCTCAACCCCAAAGGGCAGGTGGGGGGGTGAACCAGATTCTGGGGGGAATAAACCCACGTCTTTGTTTGGACTCAGGGCAAGGGGCCCCCCTCCCTTGGGCCCAATTCTCGTAAACCCCCTGCGTTTCGGGGCACGGGTTCCCCCATTCTTTTTTAGTCTAGGCCGCCATCCCACCCCCCCCCCCCCCTGCCCTAATTCGGGGTGCCGCTGTCAACGACCAAGTTTGGGATAACAAGGGATTGGCAGGAGACGCGAGTTCCCATTGGGGCCCCTTTCCCCTATGAAAATCCCGGTGAAAAGGAAGAAAGACCCGCCCCCAACATTCCTCCCGGGGACAAATTGGCCCTTTGGGGGGTAGGGGCCTGCTTTAGGGTTCCTGTTTAAATTGGGCCCCGTTCCCCCCGGGGCCCCAAGGGCTTCGGCGGGAACCCCGGGGAGTAAGCTCCCCCGCCCCCATCCCTCCCGGATCCCCAAAAAGCATTCCATTCCCCCCTTAAGCCCTGGTCCTGAACCCTTTTTTCTCTAGGAATGTAATCCTTCCCCCCTAGCCAAGTCCCCCGACTCTTTGAGGTAAAGGGCATCTTGGGTAAGACGGTCAGAGGGAAACGCTTCTTCCTGGATTGGAAGGGCTTGGCCCCCGGGAAAAGTCCTGGGGGCCCGATGAAAATCCTGAAAACGTAACTCTCCTAGGTTTTGCATCCTAAAAAAGGGGGGAGGGCTAAAGGGGGGGGGATGTAACGGGTTGCGCCGTGGCCCCGGTAGGACCCCTGCACCCCTGCCCCCGCGGAGGTCCCCGGGGGGGTGCCCCCGCGGTCCCACGTCGCCCCTGGGGATCCGCCCCGTTTTACTACCCGGGTCCCGCGCTCCGCGTCCCTGTGGCGGAATTGGGAGGCCGCCCCCTAGCGGCGCGCCGTTATGTTAATTTAAAAGGGACCCGGCGCCGTTTGGTAAAGCCGGGACCTGTCCCTTATTTTTAAATTTAAGTCCAAGTCCTTTTTGGGATTTGTTGCCCCCTGCCTGGAAACGTTCCTGTTGTCCATTAGCCCTTGCCGTGTACCCGAAACCTTGCTAGTTTTCGCCCACCCCTGCCGCCGTTGACCCTTTGCCTGTCCTCGACCCAACTTCCGCCTCCCTGACCATCTGCCTGCCCACCAATAGGCTCTTGAATTTCTTTTTTTGTACCCCGCGCACCCGGCGCCGCCCGACAAGTCACGTCAAGGGGGGCCTGGTGCCTCACCCCACAAGTCCCATCCGGCGGCGGGCCTGGGGAAACCGGGGGCTATTTGTTTCCCGTTATGGGGTGGCTTAGCTTCATCGCCCGCGGTGGGGCCCGGGATCCACTACCAAGTCCGTTACACTGCTAAAGCTCCTTCGCCTTAACAGCGCATCAGCTTGGAAACCATATTTAAAAGACATTGGTTTTTGATATGTCCCCCGCCAGTATTTGGGTTTAGTAGCGGATTTCGGGCCCCAAAACAAAGAAAAAAGTGCCGTGCACCAGTCCCACGCAATCACCCGCGAAATCGCAGGGATCAGATCGTTAAAATACGTAAAGCCTTATAAAGTTCCTCGCCCCGCCAGTTTTCTGTTTTACACTTGCTTTGACATTCAGGAAGGAGTAAAACTGCCATCTTAGTACACACTAATGCATTGTATTTAGAGATGGGCGAATTAATTCTAACTAAGTGGAATTCATTCAGAATTTCAGGAAAACTTCGATTCTGAACAAAGTCGAAGTTTGGGGTGATTCGCGGGAACGAAGCGTGCTTTTAATTGATGAAATGGCTGCGAGCACATGGCGTTACATGAGGCAAAGAAGTCTGGGAGGAAGAAAGGCATAACCTAAATGACATGTGCAGAGATGAAGCCAATCAGAGACTGGTGGGATTCTGTGACATCACCGCACTACATAAGTCCGGGCGCGACGCTGGCAGTTCACACTGCTTTCACTGTGCTGTGTAGGGAAGGTGCTACTGCTGCTCAAGATATCTCATACTAAAGAACTAACTTTTATACAGCGATTTTTGGGGGGTGTCACAGCTTTTCTCAGAGACTGCTTCTCTTACGTTCTAATTTTGATTTTGTGGGGTATTGGATTGAAGTCCAGTGTGCGTCCACTGCAGCTGCATATACATTTTAATGCTATCTGCTTAGTTCTTGAGCACATTGAATATCCAATAGTTATCTAAGCCTGTTGCTGTTGTATTCAGTTAAAGAAACAGCGTTTTTACAATCTGAATACCACTTAATTTTTGGTTGCTCATTTCTTTTGCGCAATTTAGATCCAGGGGTTAATTAAGCGTTGTTCTGCTGTTGTGGTCACTAAAAGAAACGTTGTTTTTCACCGCCAAAGAAGAAATTTTGGCTGTAGCATAATTCATATCCGAAGATTAATTACGAGTTTTTCTGTTGTTGTATTCCGTAAAATACACGCCTTTTTAACACTCTACAAAGCTGGTAATTGTTGGCAGCACGTTTCTTTTGCGCAATTTACATCCAAGGGTTAACTAAATATTTTTCTGCAGTTGTACTTAGTAAAATAAACTTTGTTTTTCACCGCCAAAGAAGAAATTCTTTAGCATAATTCATATACGAAGATTAATTAAGCCTGTTTGTGCTTTTATATTCAGTAAAATACACAGTGTTTTTAAACGGCACATACAAGTAAATTTTTCCTGGCCATTTGTGGATCGCAATTCATATCCAAGGATACCCAAGCCTGTTAGTGGGTTCATTTGGAGTCAAATACAGGGTGTGTATTTATCATATACAGACATCTTCATTAAACAGAGTCTGTAGATTTTAGAACAAACCGTATGTCAGACAGAGAGTTGGCAGGCTCTTTACATGCGAGTGGCAATGGCACAAACATTCCTGGAGCAGGCACAGGTCACAGCACAGCAAGAGGACATTGCAGCAGAGGTCACTCGGTGAGGCCAGAACTGTCGGTGTCATCTAGCGGCCATGTGCTAACCAGCAACCCAATGGTCCTTGATTGGTTGACTAGGTCATCCACTTCCTCCTAGATGACATCTGACAACCCCAGCCGAGTTGGTGGGAACGTCAGACACAACCCTTAGTTGGCATGGCCCAGGAGCAGGTCAGCGGCCCTCACCTGTCCTCAACCCGCCTCTGTCCCATCCGGTTCCCTCAGCCAGAGATCTACTATGTGGTCTGGGCTCAGCGCCACTATACAGCGAGGATGAACAATTTGAGGAGGGCAGTCAGCAGCTACATGGCAGTGAAGAAATGGGGCCAATATCCCCTGCTTCTTGCAGTAGGCAGCAAAGTATAGATGTGGAGAGTGGCATGGGAGGTCATGTTGTGAGGGGTCTGCATACTAAGACCGGTGATGAGGACAGCAGTGACGATGAAACACAAATCGATGATGATGTAGCCCACTGCACTTGGGAGCCGGGTGAAGCAAGGGCTTCATCATCGTCAGGAGAAGAGGGCGTCAGCTTGTGCGTCAGGCAGCGGTGCAGCCAGCAAGTGGGTTGTATGGCCGTGAGTCAGCAGAGTAGCAGCAGTGTGAGGTCAGAAGCCAAGCGGCAACGGGGTAGAAAACCCGCTTCACAGGTTCAACAAAGTAGCGGCACAGGGGCTCAGCAAGGCAGCGGCGGTAGTAGTCACTCAGTGTGGAGCGTTGGTGGTAAAATCAGCTACTCAGCCACTATTCTGATGCCGCAGCCCGCCTGATGCCACACATCTGCTGGCAGTTTCTCCATCTGCCTACCACCATCTTTACCAGTGACTGGTATTGCCACCCACTTCCACACTTGTCATTGTGCCAATCTATGACCTCATGCTGCTGCTGTTGCTGGTGCCATGACCTCCACACGGTGTCATTGTGCCACTCTCTGACCTCATGCTGCTGTTGCTGTTGTTACTGCTGCGGTCACCTCCACACCCTGTCATTGTGCCACTCTCTGGAGGTGACGGCAGGAGCAACAGCTTGAGGTCACTCTCTGTCATTGTGCCACTCTGTGGCCTACTCCTGTTTGTGCCACCTCCACGCTGTGTCCTTGTGCCACTGTCTGACCTCATGCTGCTGCTGTGGCTGCTGCCGTGACCTACACAACCTGTCATTGTGGCACTCTGTGGCCTATTCCTGTTTTTGCCACCTCCAGAATGTCATTGTGCCACTGTCTGACCTCATGCTGCTGCTGTGGCTGCTGCCGTGACCTACACACTCTGTCATTGTGCCACTGTCTGACTTAATGCTGCTGCTGTGGCTGCTGCTATGACCTACACACTATGTCATTGTGCCACTCTGTGGCCTACTCCAGTTTTTGCCACCTCCAGAATGTCATTGTGCCACTGTCTGACCTCATGCTGCTGCTGTGGCTGCTGCTATGACCTACACACTGTGTCATTGTGCCACTCTGTGGCCTACTACTGTTTTGCCACCTCCAGAATGTCATTGTGCCACTGTCTGACCTCATGCTGCTGCTGTGGCTGCTGCTGGGACCTACACACTGTGTCATTGTGCCACTCTGTGTCCTACTCCTGTTTTTGCCACCTCCAGAATGTCATTGTGCCACTGTCTGACCTCATGCTGCTGCTGTGGCTGCTGCCGTGTCCTACACACTCTGTCATTGTGCCACTGTTTGACTTCATGCTGCTACTGTGGCTGCTGCCGTGACCTACACACTGTGTCATTGTGCCACTCTGTGGCCTACTCCTGTTTTTGCCACCTCCAGAATGTCATTGTGCCACTTTCTGACCTCATGCTGCTGCTGTGGCTACTGCCGTGAACTACACACTCTGTCATTGTGCCACTGTTTGACCTCATGCTGTTGCTGTGGCTGCTGCCGTGACCTACACACTGTGTCATTGTGCCACTCTGTGGCCTACTCCTGTTTTTGCCACCTCCAGAATGTCATTGTGCCACTCTCTGACCTCACGCTGCTGTTGCTGCTGCCGTCACCTCCACACTCTATCACTGTGCCACTCTGTGGCCTACTGATGTTGCCACCTGAGCCCTCAGCTTGTTTTTTTCCAGCTGGTGCTGCCATGACTTTATCAGGCTACATTCCCGCTTCAGTTTTTTGGTCAGTTTTGCCCTCTTAAGTGCCCCGGGAATTTTATAGTGAAGCGATTCTAAGAGCGGCGGCAGTCATATGCATGTCAAACTAAAACACAACACTGTATGAAGACCAAACCAAGCTCCCTCTGCATATTTAAGCATGGCACAACGTTCTAACAGCACCCTATAGGCTCTGTGCAGCCTGGATATAGCTGTTTTTTAACACGATTCGTCCGAAGTAATTCAGACCAGAAACATCAATTTTGTCGGAAAATTCAGCAAAGTCGGCGAATCGAATTTTTAAGAAATTCGCCCATCTCTAATTGTATTACAATGCATTAGGCTATATAAGCAATCACACCCCCTAGTGGTGAAGTATTCTAGGGAGACTCAGAGTTAAAATTAAAAATACGTTTTAAAGTTTTAAAAAAAAAATATATATTAAAAGTTCAAATCACCCCCTTTTGCCATTTTACAAAAAAATAAAATAATAAAAAGTTACACATAATTGGTATTGCCATGTCCATAAAAAGTCAGAACTATTAAAATATAACATCTTTTATTCTGTACACTGAACACCGTAAAAGAAAAAAAGTCGCATGTACGCCAAACTTGGTAGCAATAAAAAGTAAACTTCAGACCACAAAGAATGCATTCTTACTCAAGTCTGTAGGTATTAGTACAAAAAAGTTATTCGGCGTAGAAAATGGTATGGTCACGCTAATTTCAAAAATAGAAAATGTTTGGAATTTTTTTACAGTACCAAAACATAATGAAAACCGTACATGTTTGGTATTGCCATGTGTCACATGTCCCATTTTGCCCAACTTAGAATTTTTTTGCGGTTTCCAAGTATGCTGTGGTATGATGAATGACACCATTAGAAAGTATATCTTGTCCCGCAAAATAAAAGCCCTCATATGTCTATGTAGATCAAAAATTTTAAAAGTTATTGCTCAAGCCTGAAAATGACTCCATTGAGGAGTTGAAATGCAACATGTACTGACTATGGTGATTACAACACTACTGTTTTGAATATAAGTGGTATTGCTTATTTTTTTGCATGTTCTCTATAGGATTATGTAACCATACAGCTAGAAAACACTTTGAAGTTCAAGGGATTTCACAGTATTAGCAAAAAATTATTGTGTTCTTCTAGAAACACAACCACATCAATCCACAGGTATTGCAGCTCACCTCTATTGAAATTAATGAGGCTGAGCTATGATGCCACACCTCAACCTACAAACAAGCGTGGAAATGTTCTTTTGTTTTTGTTTCTTAAGAAGGGTCATGTTTTTCTAATTCTATAAAACGCTTTTAATATTTACTTGACTCTGTAATTATTCATACTTTAAGATAAAGTTCTATTTTATAAAAGATTTAACCAAATAACGAGGTAATAAAAATTATGCTGAAAATAAAAATTGTATTTCCAAATTGAAGTACCTCCAAAGACTAAAGCAACATGTCTTTGGCATTACATTGTTTTTAAAAACAGAATGGTTGCAGGATATTGGCAGTAAAATGCAAAGCTTCAGGGCAAGGTCTCTCTACCAGAAATAAAATTGGCATAAATACACAACTGAGTCATTGGGGTCATTTAAATATCATTGTACTAAAGGACTTGGTTGTAGAAAGCAGTAATAACATTACTTGGATTAATTTACATACCAAAAACTGGAAAAGTAAATAAATAATTTTTTAATAATTTTCACGAATGTCTTAGGGATTGACTGACAGAGGTCCTTCAACATACAATATTAAATTGATCGGGGATGACTATTATGTGTTGAAATCATAACTCTATGGAGAACAGGTCATTCTGAAGCCACAAAAATCTCAACCAGCATGATGAAAAAATGTAATTTTAAAAGAAATTTCAAGGGATATTGTCACTTCATTGATTAGATTGAAACTGTTTGGCTGAAATAACAAAAACATGTGTTCCAAATCTGCTTCTTTCATAGTTGGGCAGTTTTTCTTCTGCTTGTTTACATAAACTTCTCTAAAGTAATGGATTTAGTCCCCGGAGTCGATTGCTAATTTTCTTATCTATCGCTTGAAGCCCTTAACAACTGGCTTAACAATTTGTTAATGACTTCACAACAAAATCTTGTCCTAGAAATACCCTATTTTAATATTTCTGTTTTGCAATTGCATCAGAATGCATTGTAGGGGTCAACTCAACTAAAATTTGTTAATATGAATATGTACGTTGAAAACCAGAAGTTTTACTTACGCTATATAAAAAAGGGCACAATATGCATGTTTTTTCTCACTATCTGACATGAAATCAAAATTAACCTTACCAATCTTAGATCAATTAGGATTACCAAAATTCTTAAATTTGCAACTGCAAGAATAATGAAATTTTTTTTAAGGCATTTATTATTATTTTCTGCAAAGTCAAAAGTTTAAATACACTAGGATTACTATGTCTTTAAGCAATTTGGGACAGCCCATATGATGATGTTTAGTGTTGAGCGATTACGTTGACTTTTCGCCAAAACGGTCGAAAGTGTCGATAGTCGGCCATCATCGAAAAATATTCGATGGCGATGATAGATTATCACCGATGACCATTAAAGTATATGTGAGAGCAACAACACCTTTTTTATTACACCAAAACAGGGCGGGGAAAAGCTGGAAAAAAAACACCCACAACGTAAATGGATACGTGCTACATCTTAGGCAACATATATTTACTTTTTTCCCATGGGAAAATTTAAAAAAATCGTTTCTATCTGTTAAACACTAAAAAAAACTTTTATTATATCTAACTCTTCCCTCTTACACACTATTTTAAACCCTGTCCCCTAACCTATTTTTTTAACCCCTTTTTTTTGTTCTAAAGAGGGAATAACCCCTTTCTAATAAAGTCTGGTGGCCCCAACCTATAACGGGAGAGCTTATATCTATAGCAAAGTACTAGCTTCAGTAAGGGACCCCAAACCCAACTACTTGGGCAGTCGCCCCAAATTCATGGGACACAGAACAAATAAGGCCCCCTTTGTTACACGTCTGCAGCAGGGGACACTTTTAGAAAGGGGGGGAGGATCCAATTTAAAACGTCTATCTGACCCGCCGACAGTTTGCCCCTAACCTGGCTTTATCAAGGCTTAGCGGTCCGTCACTGTGGTCTGAGCTCACTTTCCTTTTTTATCATGTTTGGTAAACACCCCGTTCAGGTCTACCAAATTTGCCCTAGAGAATCCACATAAAACCCATTCCCCCTTTCCCCCGCGCGCAACTCATAACATTTTTGCAAAGTCCACCAGCTTTATGAGCCCAAAACCTTCAGGGAAAAATTGCCCTTCCATAACGGGCTGGCCCCATCTTACCGTACTGCCGTGCCAATGCACGCCCAAAAACACCTCACCCCCGACTGTGATTTTGGGCTTCCGTTTATTCTCTCTTTTTATTGCACTTTCGTGCCCACCTACAAAGAACTAAGGAATGGTATCACATTACAAGCACATGTCATTTTTTTTTCAAATTCCCCAAAACCCTTCTCTTCAATATCTAATTTGCATATTCATTGGGAAAAAAAATCCACTGTACAATAGACCACTGTCATATTATCTTTCCTAAAGCACTTCTCCCTATAATGTAATATGAATTCATTCAAAAGTGCAGGCCCCCTTAAAACATGTTCCACTGCATTGATATTATTGTTCAAGACTATATTCATAAACCCCTTCTCTTTTACATGTAATTTATATTCATTTTAATAATACTGAGGCCTACTAAACAGTAACGTGTTTTTTGACTTTTTTGGGCATACAGTTTGTTCTTGAGGCCTTGCATTAAATCTATCCAGCAATTTTTATAGTACCACAGGTAAATTTAAAGGTGCCAAAAATATCTTGATTATACAATACATAAAGTTACGTGTTTTTTGATTTGGCGCATACAGCTTTTTTTTATTTAGGCGCTTGCACTTAAAACGAAACCCCGCAATTTTATTCACCACAGGTGAATTTAAAAGGGGCCAAAAATTCTTGTATTTACGTTTCAAAAACAATACGTGTTTATTTACTTTGGCGCACACAGCTTTTTCATTGAGGGACTTTGCACTAATTTGAATACGCAATTTTATAGTCACCACGGGGAATTGAAAGGTGCAAAAAAAATTTGTATTATCGAATAATAACAGATACGTGTTTTTTGACTTTGGCGCACTACAGCTTTGTTCATTGAGGGGAGCTTGCACTTAAATTTGGAATACAGCAATTTTTTAAGTCACCAAGGTAAATTTATAGGTGCCCAAAAAACCTTGTATTACCGAAAACATTTCAGATACGGTTTTTTTTTACTTTGGCGCAGGCCGCTTTTTTTGATAAACCTTTTTTTAGTTTTTAAATTTTATCCCGCAATTTTGTTTTTGATTTTAGGGGATTTGAGTTAGTGTGATTTGCCATCTTTTAATAAAAAGGGCTTTCCCAAAAATCTTCCAACCTTCTCAAAATTTTATATTTTTGAACATGGAGCGAAATTCAGGGGGTAAACGAGCAAAGAGGGGGGTAGGGACATGGGGAGAGGTCGAGAGAAGGTGCTCCTTCCCGTGCGGGCGACAAAAACGCTGCCCGCGGATCGTCAGTTTTCGGACCCGTCAGGCCCTTTTCGCTGGGTCAGGGCCCCGTGAATTAGTAAGAAAGCGCGCCAAACTGCCTTTGTGGTTTTAAAGCAACCTGCATCCAGCGTCTTACCCTTTTCCCTCCTCCCGTCCCCCCACAAATGTCGTCACGATCAAGAGCATCGTCCCAAAATGAAGCAGCCCAAATGTCAAAATCGGTACCCACCCCCCAACGCCTTTCAGTCCCTCTTGCTTGTAGCCCGCCCCCCTGGGAGCAGAATGTCAGGACGAGAATTCACCTGTGTTTAGTGATGATGCGCATTGCGGTCCAAAGTGGGCTTTTAACAGAATTTTCTTTCGTGCGTTCTACTGGACGAGGGGAAGACGATGGGTTTTGTGTCAGTACGGGGTTCCGCCTCAAAAAGGGAGAGGGGGTGCGAATCCCCTGATATGATTTTCGCCACCCCCGGTGGGGCAAACCCCGCTCCTCGCTTTCCCCCC
>JAODAL010058237.1:0-22202 GCA_025379985.1 Phyllomedusa bahiana
TAATTTTTTTTAAATGTTTTTAATGTTAGTTTGTTTGATTTTTTTTCCATTGATCACATGTGCCATAGATCAGTAGTGTCTGTGACATTGTAAGTTGAATGTGGTTTCAACATACAGTGTCTCAGTAAAGACCATTGTACAGTAAAAATATTATATGCTGAGGACATTATAACTTGAGGGACAATTGTACAGCATCTAAGCTGACAGGGCAGGGGATGCAGGAGTTAAAGAAGAGAGTAGAGAACAGGAACAACACACTGTGAGGGAGATTTTAAAACTTAGGTAATAAACTGGGAGCATGCATTGAGACTAAGGTTAGGAAGAAGGAAGATTTATCATGCAGGGCAAAGAATCCTTGGGACTTAGTTTTACAGTTAAAGGGGTTTTGCCAAGATGTGTGCTCCTTACCTATTGTCTGTTCAGAAGAGAAGATAAACATAGGATGCAGAGTCAAAAGGGGAGGGGGGGGGGGGGCTGAGCACGAGCCATAAGCAGGGATGGGTGTACAATGTTTACTCAAATAATCACATTACAACCAGTGGATTTTCTATACAAAAGAAAAAAGGTCTTTTCCTCCACAGTCCCTTACAAGCTGGTTCATGTTCCCCGTCATCAGATAAGAAGTGTAAACACGCAAGTGCAAGATCAGCTCTTGTCAGCTCCTGGTCGTGTCTAATGTAAACTGTCAGGAAACTAAGGGGGGAAACTGACAATGCTGGTAGCTCTCACAGGCTTCACTTTTTTTAATGACAATATTTAGAAAAGTGATTAAATACCCATTTTGGAGGATCCTACGTCAACATTACATCGCGGCAAAACCCCTTTAAAAGGAAAACTGCATACAGAAAGGAAATGCTGCTGCTATGCTACACAGAAGGGAGGCTAGACAGCATAGGAAAGCACAAGTTAGCATATAGAGATGAATGAAGACTCAGGAAAGCCATTTAAGAAGTTTTTATTCTAATAAGAAGGTGGATTTTACAATTGATAACATTAAGGGCGACATGTCCCGTTAGGGCTGTGCCATTTTTTGGGTGTATTTTGCGCCAAAAACTGTTGACACCCTATTCTCTATATAAATGAACTGTAGTGCACCAAAAATAGGCGCATTATATGCCAGGCACCACACATTTGAATGCACCTAAAGTAGGCTCATCAAATATGCTAGCAATGATATGCTATGCGCCTAGATTAGGTGCATCAATTATACTATGCAACGTATACCAGACGCCAGATTTTTAAAAGGTTCATTCATTTAGACGCACTATACACTTATTTAATGCGCCTTAAAACTGGTAATGATGCTCCTCTTTTCTGACATGTCGCCCAAAATGTTTTATCTACAGTATTAAAAAAATTGGTTCTGAAATGGTAGTCAAAATACACTGTTATGTTTCAAAGTTATAGTTTAAATGCATGTTGAGCATTACGGATGCAATACCATAAATTTTCTTTGAAAGGTCATTCAAACAGTGGGAAATATGTGTTCATGTATGCCCCTTTTCTGACTAGTGATCGCATTGCAAAAAAATAGGATGTACTCGGAAGTCAAATTGAAATGAAAGGGTGATTTTTGAACACCTCTCCATTCTCAAAACAGACTTTTGAGGCCCATTCTCAAGATAACTGTGGTTCCCAGAGATGGGACCTACACCTATCACATGTTTATTGCATATCCTATTGATGTGCCATAAACGTGTTAGATATGAAATGCCTTTAATTCCTTTAAAGCTCCTTTAGAGCTGTAACTTTTCACACTCACCATTCCTTTCTCGCCATTTCCGACTCTAACTTCTCTATATGTTCAGAAGAACCAGTAGAAGTCACTCATCAGATGGTCTCAAACTCTTTATTTACCCAGAAAAAATATTCTCCTCATTGAATGGCAATGCCTTAATGGACACAGCAATGCCGGTGTTGGAGCCCTTAAAAAGATAATAAAACACTGAATGATAATGACAAATTAGTGCTCATGGTGATTGTTGTGTTCATAAAGGCAGAAAATAAATTCAGCAAAGGCTTGCATATGTACATAGAAACACTCATGAAACATGATAAATACAGTGCTTATCACTTGATGAATATGAAATAAATCCATTAGATGCATAATTAATTCTAAGAATGTCTAAAGGTTCATTGACTGAAAGTCATATTGCAGGTAATGGTCATCTTGTGGCCATTTTTCAAAGTATGGAGGATGAATCAAAACCAGAATTAAACCGGGATAGAACAAGGATAGCATAAAGGTAATGGCTATTGATACTTTTCTTCACTATTAACTGCTTTACAACTGACCACACGCACCCAGAAGAAAACCTGTTCCTCTGACATCCTTCATGATACAACTCCATCCTTCCAGTTGCAGCCACTCTGTAGACCAAGGCAGGGCAATGTTCCTATACTCAGTCCCTCACCGAGCTAACTCTTTCTTGTTTCCACTCCCATGCATCCAGGGAAGATAAGGTTTAAAGCTGACCTCCGCCAATGAAAACACCAATACCCAGAAGGTGGATATCAGTGAATCCAAGGGAGAAAAGACAAACTACTCCAAAGTAGGGGAGAGACTAGCTCTCCAGGAGAGAGACCCATAAACTAAGTTTGCCTAAGCTTATATACACTTCTAACCTACCCCACCCTATGTTGTCAGGGTATCTCCTACCAAAGCTCTGAGTGACTGCAGCTGGTTACATTTCTGCAAAACATTATGAGTTTACACAATTTACAGACATGCTCAGAAGCTACAGGCTGAAATAGGGGTAATTTCTAGAACAATCTTAGTGCAATAATAGCAGAAAACAGTGCAAATATTAATAAACATTATTAAACATTTTTAACAATTAGTAGTATACCGTATCACCTACTCCTGTATACTACACTCTCTACTCTCCAAATCCAACCTCAGTACCTGTAATGTTGACCCAATGCCATCCCACCTCATCTCAGGCCTGAGTGCCAGGGGCATAGCTACAGGGGTAGCAGCGGTCGTACTTGTGACCGGGCCCCTGAGCCAGGAATCCCCACAGGCCCCACTTACCACACAGCTGCATCGCTGGGTCACAAAGACCTCAGAAGTGGCGTCCCGAAGCAGGCAGCGTGATGATGTCACGCCACCTGCTCCAGATTCCAAGTCAAGCGTTCAGCGGGAAAACAGTACTTTTTAAGTACTGGGGGGTGACACTCTATATAAAACTACCTAAGTAATGGGGGGCCCTAAATACACCCACCTAAGTACTAGAGGGGCCCTAAATACACCTACCTAAGTACTGCAGGGCCCTATATATACCTAAGTACGAGGGGGGGAAGACCCTATTTACAACTACCTAAGTACTGGGGTGAGAGACCCTATATACAACTACCTAAGTACCGGAGAGTCCCTATATACACCTAGTTAAGTACTGAGGAGGCCCTATATATACCTACCTAAGTACTGAGTGGGCCCTATATACACCTACTTAACTAATGGGAGGCCGTATAAACCTACCTACCAACTGGGGACCCTATATACCTACTTACCTACCAAATGCTAATGAAATATATGTAAACTTTTGACTTTGCAGAAAGTAATAAAAATGCCTTGAAAAATTCTCTCTCTCATTATTCTGGCATTTGGCAAATATAAATAATTTTGGTTCCTAATTGATCTAAAACGGATAAGGTTTATTCTGATTTCATGTCAGATAGTGAGAATACAATCTGCAGAGCCTGTGTTGTCTGCTATCTACCACTATATAGTCACTGTATGGCAGTAATAGTAGTCTTAGTGTAATGGGTTATATTCAGTAACAGTATGATGGTTTTATTCAGATCATTTATAGTGGTGATATGTGATCATGATGTGGTGGCATTATTAGTTGCTTGTATTTTGTTGTTATTGATATTATTGGTCTTTATATATTGATTTTGTCAGTAACACTATGATGGTATTAGTAAGTCACTATATGGTGGTGATATGTGGGGTATTATTTGGTCCTTGTATATTGTTGTTATTGGTAATATTGGCCTTAGCAAACTGGTTTGATCAGTAATATTATGGTGGTATTAGTCACTACTGTATATAGTGGTGACATGCGCTGCTAATGAGGCCCTTGTACTGACCCACAGAATACAGATAACATGTCAATTAAACTGTTCAGTGGGCGGAGGGGCCAGAAGGACCAGATACTTTTTAAATCAATTTTCTTCTATTAGACAATACCTTTAAACAGAAATTTTCCACAGCACGCTACACTGCAGACATCCATCACACAGAGTAGGAAACCTTTTGTTGCAAAGTAGTGGTCCACAGCTGTCTGAGAGTAGGGGAGCCCAAGCTGAAGTTTTGCACACGGGCCCATGAGTCTTTAGCTACGCTCCTGCTTAGTGCTTTTTATCCCAGCTCTCACCCATCTTTTCAACTTATCAGTAATATCTGCCATCTTTCATTCTTCTCTCACAGAACAACTCAATCAAAGAAAGAGTGAATAGAATAGCTCACAGTAAAAAAATAGCCCTATTGAATAAAATCACAAATGTTTATTGATATGCATAAAAAATAATGATAAATACACCTCATACAGTATATAGAACACACCTATATCAAAGCAAACCTTAACAGGCTAACCGAATATAGAGAGAAGGGGTACAAATACAAAATATTGAAAATGTTATTACTGTCCACCACAGTGTATAAATGACCACAGCAAGATATTTTTTGCTACTCACGGTTCTGTAGATCATATCAGTGTCTCTATTAGCTCAAAGATGGACATAAATCTTAATCCAAACACCATGGAAATACAATGTATATATAGCAACTACACTATACCTGTACAAGGAGGATCACTCGCCCCGAAGACTACCCCTACCTCTAAAAATAATGTATACAACATTGATACTTATAATATGACCACCACAAATGCCAAGCAATGAGGGAAAAAAAAATGGTGCCAAAAATAGGTCCCGACGCGTTTCCTCAGTTCAACACTGGTTCCTCAGGAGACATATGATATCAAAGCCAAAAATTGGTAATCAATGGTAGCCCAATTAAAGAGTAAAACCACCAACAAGGTGGTGGTAACTTGGTAGCCTGATAGATGATGGAGAGACAACAAGGTGGTGATAACTAGTCTCTCCATCATCTATCAGGCTACCAAGTTATCACCACCTTGTTGGTGGTTTTACTATTTTCTTGGGCTACCATTGACTACCAATTTTTGGCTTTGATATCATATGTCTCCTGAGGAACCAGTGTTGAACTGGGGAAACGCGTCGGGACTTATTTTGGGCACAATTTGTGTCCAGTGAGCAGTGGGGTGTGATTATTTCTCCTCATTGCTTGGCATTGTGGTTGTCATATTATAAGTATCAATGTTTTATACATTATTTTTAGAGGTAGGGGTAGTCTTCGGATAGGCGGGGTCGCCCCTTTTGGGGCGAGTGCTTCTCCTTGGACAGGTATAGTGTAGTTGCTGATATATACATTGTATTTCCATGGTCTTTGTATTAAGATTTATGTCCATCTTTGAGCTAATAGAGACACTGATATGATCTACAGAACCGTGAGTAGCAAAAAAATATCTTGCTGTGGTCATTTATACACTGTGGTGGACAGTAATAACATTTTCAATATTTTGTATTTGTACCCCTTCTCTCTATCTTTGGTTAGCCTGTTAAGGTTTGTTTTGATATAGGTGTGTTCTATATGTGAGGTGTATTTATCATTATATTTAATGCATATCAATAAAAATTTGTGATTTTATTCAGTAGGGATATTTTTTTCTGTGAGCTATCTTTCATTTTTCCTCTAAGCAAGCTACTATCACACCCATCCTTAATCCCCTTGCCGACATTGGACGTATGCATACATCCTAGTGGGAAGTGCGTTCCCGCAAATGGACGTATCTCACAGCACCCACAGCCGGAGTGAACTCCGGCCGCAGGTGTTTAGCCCCTTAGCTCTGACGATCGATTAAGATCGTCGGAACTAAGTCGCAGGCAGGAGGTGGGAGCTCATGCTGCCCGCTCTTGGCACGCTGCTGCACGAGAGTGCAGCAACGATCTCCTACTAGATGACCCAGGGAAGTGAAAGTCACTTCCCGGGTCGTCTGTGATGTCACCATGCCCACAATGCATTGGATTGCTGCTGTGTACTGGTGTAAAAAACATTACTAGGATTGCAGTATTTTTTTCACTCTGCCTTCCAAAAAATGGATTTCAAACTGATCAAAAAGTCTTGTCCCCCAAAAAATGATACCAATAAAAACGTCAACGCATCCCACAAAAAACAAGCCCATACACAGCTCCCTACACAGCAAAATAAAAAAGTTATGGCTCTCACACTGCGGCGATGCAAAAACGTGTTTTCCTTTTTGAATAAAAGTGTTTTTATTGTGTAAAAGCAGTAAAACATAAAAAAATATAAAAATTTGGTATCACTGTAATCGTATCGACATGTTGAGTAAAGCTATCATGTCATTTATACTGCACGGTGACCGCTGTAAAATAAAAAACACTATCAGGAATGCTGTATTTTGTTCAAAATGCTTCATAAAAACCTTACTAAAAAGTGATCAAGGTGTCATATGCACCCCATAATGGTACTAATAAAAACATCAACTCACCCGGAAATAAACAAGCCCATAATCAGTTCTGTATACAAAAAATTAAAAAGTTATGGGTGTCAGAATAGGACAACATAGAAACGCAATTTTTTATTGACCTTTTTCTATTGTGTAAAAGTATAAAACCTAAACTATATAAAATTTATATCATTGCAATTGTACCGACCCCATAGTAAAGTTATCCTGTCATTTCTCCTGCACAGCGAATACTGTAAAACTGAAGCTCAAAAAACAATGACGAAGCTGCATTTTTTCCCACCATTTTCTAGGCCCAATGGTAAAAAAAAAATATGGAACACCTGTGCACCCAAAATGCACAGTACACCCCTAGATGAGATTCATGGGGTGTTGAATCCAAAATGGGGTAACTTCTGGAAGGTTTCACCTTTTCTGGTACTTTGGGGGCTTTGCAAATGCGACATGGCCCCACCTAAATCTGCGTTCCCAAAGCCAAATAACACTCCCTTCCATATATGCCCTGACATGCGCCCAAACAGCAGTTTACACCCATATGAAGAGTATTGCCAAACTTGGAAGAAATTGTGTAACAAAATTTGGGGTGTTTTTTTTCCAGGATTCCTTGTAAAAATGTAACATTTTTCAGCTAAAATTGCAGATTTTTGGGAAAAAAAATTCATTTTCACAGCCTAATGCTAAAAAAATTTTGAAACACCTGTGAGGTTGATATACTCATTACACCCCGGATATATTCATTAAGGGGTTGTCATTTCCAATATGGGGTCTTTTAGGGGAGTTTATTACGTTTTAGCACCTTAGGCTGTCCGCACACCTGACATGGCGCCTAAATAAAATCGTAATGAAAATGAGACCCCAGAGTCCGGTAGGTGCTCCTCCTATTCTGGGGCTAGTGGTTGAGCCAAATAGCGCACGAGGGTCACATATGGGATATCTCTGAAAACAGCAGAATCTGGAGAATCAATATTAAGTTCCATTTCCCTGATCACATCTACCGTCTTGTGAATAATGGATACAAATTGAAAATCTGCAAAAAAGTTAAATTTTGAATTGTCATCTCCATTTTGCTTTAATTCCTGTGAAACACCTAATGAGTTAATAAACTTCCTAAATGCTGTTTTGAATTCTTTAAGGGGTGTAGTTTCATAGGTGAAGTCATTTATGGGGGTATCTAACATACAGGCCGATCAAAATCACGTTAGATCTGGACTGTTCTGTAAAAAAATGTTCATTGCAAATTTTCTTGAAAATTTGAAAATTACCGTATATACTAGAGTATAAGCCGAGGCACCTACTTTTGCCACAAAAACCGGGAAAGCTTATTGACTCGAGTATAAGCCTAGGGTGGAAAATGCAGCGGCTACTGGTGAATTTTAAAAATAAAAATAGATACCAATAAAATTACATAGTTTAATGTCCCCCATAGACAGGTATAGGCAGTTTAATGTCCCTCATAGGCAGATATAGGCTGGTATAGGCAGTTTAATGTCCCCCATAGGCGGATATAGGCTAGTAGCAGTTTAATGTCCCCCAGAGGCAGTTATAGGCTTTATAGGCGTTTAATGTCCCCCATAGGCTGGTATAGGAGCATATAGTCCCCTAGGCAGCTATAGGCAGGTAATCCCCATAGGCAGGTATAGTCCCTCATAGGCTGGAAGGCAGTATAGGTCCCTAGCAGGCTATAGGCAGTAATTGCCCCCATAGCAGGTATAGGCCTCATAGGCTGGTATAGGCAGGTATAGGTCCCCCTAGGCAGGCTATAGGCAGGTAATTGCCCCCATAGGCAGGCTATCGGCTGGTATGGAGGCTATAGGCAGGGTATAGGCTGGTATAGGTAGGTAGAGGTCCCCCTAGGCAGGCTATAGGCAGGTATAGGCAGGCTATAGGCAGGCTATAGGCAGTACTAGGCAGGCTATAGGCAGTACTAGGCAGGTATAGGCAGGCGATAGGCAGGCTATAGGCAGTACTAGGCAGGCTATAGGCAGTACTAGGCAGGCTATAGGCAGTACTAGGCAGGCTATAGGCAGTACTAGGCAGCTATAGGCAGGTATAGTCCGGCTATAGGCAGTTCAAGGCTGGTATAGGCAGGCTATAGGCAATACTAGGCAGGTATAGGCAGGCTAAAAGCAGTACTAGGCAGGTATAGGCAGGCTATAGGCAGTACTAGGCAGGTATAGGCAGTACTAGGCAGTACTAGGCAGTAATAGGCAGGCTATAGGCAGTAGTAGGCAGGTATAGGCAGTACTAGGCAGGTATAGGCAGTCTAAAAGCAGTACTAGCAGGATAGGCAGCTATAGCAGTACTAGGCAGGTATAGGCAGTACTAGGCAGGTATAGGCAGTAATAGGAAGTAATAGGCAGTTATAGGCAGGCTATAGGCAGTAGTAGGCAGTAAACACCCACTTACCTCGATCCCCGCTGCTCCTCCTGGGTGCGCTCCTCGGTCTTCTCGGCACAGGCGGGTGATGTCATCAGGCCGCGCACGCAGCGTGATGACACACGCTGCCTGTGCCGGAAACTCCGGACAGCCGCGAGTCTGTGTCCGCCCGGAGTCCACTGCGGAGCACGGAGCACTCGCTCTCTGCACCGCAGTGGTACCTCTTCTCCTGTATGCGCTCCAGAGGAGTCGCATACAGGGGAAGAGACCGCTGACAGCACACGGGCCACCGCAGTGCCTGGACGCTGTCAGATAACTCGGCCTTCAGTTATATGTGCTCCCTGAGGAGTCGCATATAACTGAAGCGTCCCTGTCGGCGCACGGGCCATCGCAGCGCCCGAGCACCGACAGTGACTCGAGTCTAAGCCGAGGGGGGATTTTTCAGCACATTTTATGTGCTGAAAAACTCGGCTTATACTCGAGTATATACAGTACTACTAAATTTCTAAGGTCCCTAATGTAAAGGTAAATTTTTCACATTTTTCATGATACTTTGATATTTTTCACAAATAGACAAGGACTTTTTGAAACAAAATTTCTTACTAACTTAAAGCACAATGTGTCATGAGAAAACATTCTCTGAATCACATGGATAGGTAAAAGTGTCAAAAAGTTATTCTCACATACAGTGACACATGCCAGATTTCAAAAATCTTCTGTCAGAGAGGTCAAAACTGGCTCCGGCGGTAAGGGGTTAAAGAGGTTTTACAAGGAAGACATTTGATGCCTGGTTTGTTCTACTTCAGCTTTTAGTGTTTTAAAAAGGGACATGTATAATTTATTTGAACTGCATATTGTTACGGTCTGGAGGTGGATCCACTGGACCACCGCAGGCGATGGCGTAAGCCCACACCAGGGAGTGGAATCTAAGTGGGACCCGGTATTCACCAGAGCCCGCCGCAAAGCGGAATGGTCTTGCTGCGGCGGGTTTCCACCAGGTCACTACCACTGGCGGGGCTTGCCTGCGGTGGCGGCCAAGAGTGCAAGGTACAGTAACGGCAGGCAGGCTCGTGGTCGTAGACAGGCAGGAGGTCAGGACAGGCGGCTCTGGTTCGTAGACGGTAGACAAGCAGGAGGTCAGGGCAGGCGGCAAGGTTCGTAGACGGTAAACGTAAGCAGGGAGTCGGTACACGGTAAGGCAAGACAGGAACGCTCTGGAACACTTTCACCCTGAAATATACACCACGGATACGGCGAGGGCCGGCAGGAAGTGGCCGGACTAAATAGGAGCAGTGCCCGGCAATGAACCAATTACCGGCGCACTGCCCCTTTAAATTCAAATTGCCGGCGCGCGCCCCTAGGGGCGGAGCTACGTGCCGGGGACCGGAGCCAGACAGAGCAGGAGCGCGGCCGGGTAAGTGAACGCCGGAGGGGGTAGCAACACAAGCGGACCCCGAACCCGACGTGCGGGACGGGGCTCCGCTGGAAGCAGGAGCACGGGCGCGCCTGCGACCCGGGACAGTGGTCGCAGGAGCGTCCGTGACACATATCATGTGACCTAGATGACTTGATATCACCAGCCTTTCCCCACAGTGTGCTCACTCTAGTGAAACAAAGGTCTGTTTACATATAGAGCTGTGAGTAGCTACAATGTAGCTGAGTGGTTAGCAGTTATGCCTTTCAGCAAAAGGATCCAAGTTTCAGATCCCTGCAGAAACCAAACCATGTTTTGTTTTTCACAATGCACATACCTGATTGAGATTTCTTTTTTCTTTTTATTTATTTGGGCTGTTGACTAATTACTTAGGAGTACAAAGGACAGTAATAGAATGACAGAACCTGGGGTTGAACACTTGCTCGGCAGTGAGTGTGTGTGAGTTGTACAGTATAGATCACTAAGGAAGCAGCTAAAATAAAAATGGTACAAAATTTGTATTAATGAAGAATGGTGAAAATGTTTATTATGTAATCTACAAGCTTCCCACATTAATTTTACTTTGTGGTAAACCCCTTCAAGAAATCATCTCTTGACCCCTACTCTCTGTCCAACATCACCCCATCTCACTGCTTACATTTACCTCTAAACTCTTTGAAAGGCACATCTATCTTGGAGTATCCTCTCATCTCTCATCCAACTCTCTTCTCAACCTGCTGAAATCTGGTTTCCGAACCCACCACTCTACTTAAACCGCCCTATCCAAAGTCACCAATGACCTAGTAACTGCCAAAGCCTAACACCACTACTCTGTGCTTTTACTCTTAGACCTGTCCTCTGCCTTCGACACTGTCAACCCCTCTCTCCTGCGACAAATCCTCTCACTCTCCGGCATCACAGACTTGGCCCTTTCCTGGATCTCCTCATACTTCACTGATTGGACATTCAGTATCTCTTACTTTCACACCACCTCCTCCTCCCGCCCTCTTTCTGTTGGTGTTCTTTAGGGATCAGTCCTGGGTCCTCTTCTCTTTCCTATCCAAGTGATGCTCATAGCATCACATGGCTTTCAGTAACACTTGTATGCTGGCGAGAACCAACTTTACAACTGTCGGCCAGATGTTAGTTCTCTGCTCTCCAGGATCCCAGGGTGTCTACCGTCCATATCCTACTTCTTCTCTTCCCACCTCCGAAAACTGAATGTGAAGAAAACTGAATTGATAATTTTTCCAACATTCCACTCCATCTTCCCCACCTGATGTATCTTTCACAGTCAATGGCTCTACACTTTGACTGGTCCCACAAGACCGCTGTTTTGGGATAACCTTTGGCTCCTCTCTGTCTTTCAAACCACACATCCAAGAACTTACCTCTGCCTGACACCTCCTCCTGAAAAATATCTTTCAAATCCACGTATTCCTTAACTTCGATACTACAAAAATGCTAGTCCATGCCCTCATCATCTCCTGCCTAGACTACTGTAACAAATTTCTCTGCGCCCTCACATCTAGCACTCTAGCAGATACCTTCCCTCACACAATCTCCTCTCCTCACAGAACCTTCTTCTCTGCTCTCCTCACACAACAGTCTCCAAGACTTTACTCGTGCAGCCCCCATACTCATTACCCCAACACATCAGACTCTCCTTCATACTTGCTAGTTTAAAAACCAACCTGAAAACCCATCTCTTCAGGAAAATGTACAATTTACAATAATCATGCTGCCATTATGGCACCCCACAAACATGTCTGCCCCTCACTTTCTGTCTCTTTCCTTCTCCCTTGTAGATTGAAAGCCTTCGCGGGCAAAGTCCTCTCTCCCTCTGTATCAGTTGTCAATAATTTAGTGTTCCCCTCGAATGTACAGCGCCCTGGAATTAATGACACTTTAAAATAAATAATCTTAATAATAAAAGTGACTGACGTAGCCATAGCTTGAGCAACAAATATTACTTCTTGTGATGTTTAATGTTATGTAGCAGTTGCATCCAAGACCAAAATAAAGAACTGATTTTTTTTGTAAAAATTATTTCCTTAATTAGAGGGGCCAAACCACCGGTTGACAATAAATGTCCAAGGGTTTGAAAATCTAACGCTTTGGATAAATTTTCAAATTCTGGGGGAAATCGCACTGCCCACCTAATTTCCAGGTTTGCGCAGGTAGGGGAGATGATAAAAAATTATAAGACAGGGATGGTTTATTACCATCCCTGTCTTCTCGATTGCTATATATACAGTGCTCCACAAGCGCTGAAACATAGAAAAGAAAAGAAGCCTTTTGGGCCCTTTTTTTCCCCCCCCCGTCCCCAGCAGCCCACTTTCCCTCCCGGGGCCAAAAAATTGCAAGAGTTGTTGAGTCTGCTGTGAGTGAAGGGGGAAAAATTTTTCCCCGGGTTTTCCCAGTTTAAAACCGGGGGCTAATATACTAGCCCTAGTTACATAGGAAGTCAGTAAAAAAAAGGTTTTGTAAAATTTCCTCAAGATGGGGGGCACAATATGGAAAATAAAATTTTAAAAAGAAACCATACAAAAAAAAAAAAAAATTTTAAATCAAAATGTTTAAAAAAAAAACCCCAAAAACCCACAACCCCTACCCCTGACAATCGTAAAACTTTTTATCACCTATAAAAAAAAAGTCTGTGATAGAAAGTGTCAAAATTACAAAACGGATTTTAGCACCACTTTTACTGCTAAAAAAATAAGTGAAAAACAGAAAATTTTTACCATTTTCTCTTATAGTATTAAAACAAAAAAAAAAACAGGCAATTTTTATCCCTAAAAAGGGTTTTACATCAATTTTTTAATCAATACAACCCGGAAATCCCTAAAGAACATTTATGCTACAAACCCAAAACATGAAAAAATTTTGAGATTCTTATTTCCCTCCCTATAAAAGTTAAAGCAATATTGCCAAAAACAACTTAAAGTTTCGGCACAAAAAAACATTTCGGGAAAAAACACAATTTAAACCGGGGTTCCACTGGCGGGGTTGCGGCATATAAAATATATATATAAAAACATTATATATTACAAAAAATATATATAAAAAATATTTAATATAAAATATAAAAAATATAAAATATTATAAATATATAAATAAATAAAAATTTTAAAATATATATATAAATACACGCACACCATTACCATGGCAAAACCCACTGCAAAAAAAAAGCAATACAATACATGGAAATCCCTAAAAAGTTTTTATGTATCAATAAATAAAAGGGAAAAACTTTAATTCTTATTTCAAAATTTTTTTTGATCAAAAAATGTTTAACCCCCCAAACGAACTTACAAGTGTTTCTCAGGCCCGGGTTTGGCCTACGTTTTTTTTAACCCTCAAAAAAACCCAAAATTCGGGCCTCTCTTTGGGGTAAAAACCGACCTCCATTATCCAGAAGAAAGAAATAAAAAACCCCAAACCCTTGAAAGGGTTTGCCCCTAAATAACACCTGTGAAAGTGGGGGGTGGGGAAAACCAAAATGGAGGCACCCCCCTTTCCCCCCTATATAGAAAAAAGCAATAAAACCCAAAAATACAACTAATTTTTTCGCACAAAAAAACATTTCTAAAAAAACCCATGTAAACCCGGGTGCCACTGGCGGGGTTTGGGGCATACATATAAACACGCCCCAAACCCCCCATTACCAGTGGCAAACCCCCTGCAAAAAGACAAAAACAATACATGGAAATCCCAAAAGAAGCATTTTTTCTATCTATCAACATGAAAAAACTTTGAAAATTCTTAGTTCAAAATTTTTTTTGATAAAAAAAATTGCAAAAGGGCCAAACCCACGAACTTACAACGTGATCTCATTTTTCGGTGGTCCTAACGCTATTTTTAACCTCCATTAACCCAAAAATTCAGGCCCCCTCATTGGCTCAACCCGACCTCCATTTTTCCAAAAAGAAAGAAAAAAAAAAACACCAACCTTGAAACTGCTTTTCCATAACACCTGTAAAAAGTGGGTGGGGGGGGCAGGAAACCAAAATGGAACATCCCTTCCCCCTATATAAAATTAAAAGCAATATTTTCCAAATACAAAGTGTATTTCTGCAAAAAAAAAACTTTTCTGAAAAAACACAAAAGTGAACCTGGGCCCCCTGGGGGGGTTTTGCGGCAAAATAAATATAAATATAACACCCCCACCTTTACCAGTGGCACCCCCACGAAAAAAGAGCAATACAAAACAGGGAAATTCCTAAAGAAGCTTTTTATGCTATCTATCATACATGAAAAAATTTTTAATTTTTTAGTTCGAAAGTTTTTGATCAAAAAATGCTTAAGCCCCCCCACGAACTTACAACGTGATCTCAGGTCAGGTGGCCCTTACGCTATCTTTTAAAACCTCCCCCAATACACCCAAAATTTTCCAGCCTCCCCATTGGGTAAACCCAAACCTCCTTAAACCCCAAGGGCCCAAAAAATGGGGCATCCCTTCCCCCCCATATTTTCCCTTTTTAATCTAATAGGGAAAAGGGAATCCTCCATTTTGGTTTCCTGCACCCCGCCCACTTTCACAGGCCATTATGATGCAGCTTGAAAGGGTTTGGGTTTTTTTTTTTATTTCTTTCTCCGGGAAAAAAGGAGGGGGTTTTTGCCCCCAATGAGGGGCCCTTTAAAATTTGGGGGTCAAATTGAGAGGTAAAGATAGCGTAGGACCACCCGACCTGAGATCACTTTGTAAGTTCGTGGGTGGGTTTTAAACATTTTTTGGTCAAAAAAAATGTGAACTAAAAAATCCAAAGTTTTTTTTATGATGATAGATAGCATAAAAAAAAGCTTCTTTAGGGCCCTTTCCCTGTATTGTATTTTTCTCTTTTTTTCAGTGGTTCCACTGGGGAATGGGGTGCGTGTGTAAATAATAAAAACCCAACCCTGCCAGTGGCACCCAGGGTTTACATTGTTTTTTTTTTTCAGAAATTTTTTTTTTTTGCAGAAAAATAAAGTTGTATTTGGCAAAAAATTGCTTTTTAAACAAAATAGGGAGGGAAGGGGTCCCCCCATTTTGGTTTCCTTTCACCCCGCCCACTTTTCACAGGCTGTTATGGGGGCAGCTTTCAAGGTTGGTGTTTTTTTTTATTTCTTTCTCTCTGGATTAATTTGGGTCGGTTGACCCAATGAAGGCCTGAATTTGGGTCTATTGAGAGGGAAAGAAGCGGAAAGGGCCACCCCCCCTGAGATCACGTTGTAAATTCGTGGGTGTCTTAATTTTTTTGAAACAAAAACATTGAAATAAGAAATCTCAAAGTTTTTTCATCAATGTTTAGATAACACAGGATCCCACTCCTCCCAACATCTGACTTTTTTCCCAGGGCACAGAATATGCCCCAAAAAATCTCCTAAAAGAAGTCAATAGTATGCTCATGTTCCCGGGCCTCCAAAAACCCCTATAGCTGCTGTAAAAACAAAACTTTTTAAAACGTTTAAAAGCACTCCCTAAAAAATTGCTTTTCCCCTATAAAACATATACAGACAAGAAAATTAAAAAAATCTAAATCAAGAAATCAACTAAGAAAAAAAGAAAAAGTAACAGTATCTTGTTTTTTTAGTAAAAAATATATAATTTAGTGGGTAAATTAAACCCTTTTAAAAAGGAAACCCAATCACCTCCAGGAAACCCCATGAAAATAACAGCAAACTAAAATACAAACACTTCCTTTAAAAAATGGGTTTTTTTAGGGAAATCAAAAACAATTCCCCCTGTAATTCTGGGTTTAAAAAAAAAAAAAACGCTGGCCCTTTTAAAACAGCCTGAATTCGGGGCCCAAATTTTGGCACCTGAAAACCTTGATGGATGACAGTTGAAACAATCCCCCTGCCTCTAGAGGGGAAAAAGTCCCTGGCATGGGGGAGCCTGTAAGTCTACAACCCAAAATCATGTGCACACTGATTTTCTCTGGGCTGCTATGTCTGTGATGGATTTTAACACTTTGCACAGTGTAAAAGGGAAATGCCTATAAACCCTGTCAACCCCTATGGTTTCCCCCAGTGTGCCCGTGCCTTTTGTACTGTATTAGCAAACTAGTTTCCCCAGCTCCCCCGCACAGGGGGTAAAGGGTCAACAAAAGAATCCCTGCTACATACAAGCTCCCAAAAATAAAAGCAAAATCTATTCCCCTTAAAATGACATGACCCCTGCATTGCTAATAACATGTATTGGAAAAAGTCTTAGCATTTTCTTTTACTATATTTTTGTACGTTTTTTTTGGAGGTGATGGGTCCTTTAAGTTTATTTTTCATAAACTGAACAAAATCTTTTTGGGGGTACGGGATGCCTTTGGTCAATGATAAAATATATAATCTTTTTTTTCATGCTGGCTGGAAAGGCGCAGGGATCAACGGTGCAGCAGCTGATTTCGATCCCACCCTGATACACTTCTGCTGGCAGCCTGGAGTGACAAGGCCAGCCATTTGACGGGGGGCGTGTCGCACCAGCAATGGGAGAACCAGGAGGCCGCCCAATCACTACGGGGGTATCCGGGAATCCCATTTAAACTTCCGGGGTCACGCTTGTGATATTTTCCGGCTGCCTATACCGTGCATTTTGTTTCTCTTACCTTGTACCGACCTCCTTGTTCTCGTGCCCCCGGCTTGTCTTCTGTTTTTGTACCTCCCCCCCGTTTTTCGCTTTTGCCCCCGGCTTTTTTTACTTTTATCCCTCGGGTTTCTGATTTGTGGCTACTTTTTATTTTGGTATTGACCCGGACTGTCGACTATTCTTCTTCCTGCGGCCCCAGCACTTAGCAGGGCGGGGACGTCCCCCAGTTGCCGTCTGCCCCTGGGGAAAGCACTCAGGCGGCGGGACAGTGGGCTGGGTTCCAGCAGGGCTCACGACCTTCTTGACGTGACATTATCACATTCAAA
The DNA here is from genome assembly GCA_025379985.1 of Phyllomedusa bahiana. Lineage (NCBI taxonomy): Eukaryota > Metazoa > Chordata > Amphibia > Anura > Hylidae > Phyllomedusa > Phyllomedusa bahiana. The sequence goes on from JAODAL010058237.1 coordinate 17,254, forward strand.
ACCGTTACGCTCTACCCTCACTATGAACCCCTAGAGCAATGCGGGGGCAACCCAGAGTCCAGATCGGCGTAAAGGGGAAAACAGCAGAGTCACCCCAAGTCAGAGTGTCCCTAAAACCCTCCCCCCGGGGAGCCCCATCCAGTTGCTTGACAGGTTTCGGGAAAAGGGAGGAACCTTTTTTTGGCTTTTAAGAGGATGTCACCTGATTTTAGGCTCCGCCCACGTACCTCGGAAAGAGAGCAAAGAGGGGGAAAAATTTTATGCCTTACTTCGGGTTCCCCCCAAGTGGGCATTCTCTTTACCGCCGATTCCCGAACGTCTTCTGGGGGGGGGGAAATTTTCTTTCCCGCCTTGGGGGGATTTTTTGATGACTCGATGGGGAAGCTGAAAGGGCCAGGCTCACTACCCCCTTTGGGCAGGGAAAAAATACGGTGCGGGAGTTTTGCCTAATTTCGTCGCGGGTGTGTTCTTCTGGGTGGGAACCCCAAAGGTCTAAATACCAGTTTAAATTAGGGTTAGCGGACCATTAAGATTTTTTGGTGGTTTTACCCTCCCCCTAGATTTTAAGAGGCACGGCAAACCGTTCACGACAGAGTTTTAAGGAAGACATGGGGAAAAAAGGTTTCCCCCCGGTGGCCAACCATTTCACCTCGAAACCCGTTGTTTCCGATTTAAAACCCAGAGGACCCACAATGGGAGCTTCTTCCGCGACCGCAGTGACCGTGGGACTATTTCGTCGCACCCAGGGGTGTGCTTCTACGTGGCAATTTGGACACGGCTTGGGGAGTCCCCCAAACGGAAGCCCACCAAGAAACTCCAGCCCTATTGGTCAGCGGGAAATCACCTAAGCGAGCAGGTTTTTTCCAATTTTTGGCTGGACCGTTAAGTTTTCATACTTGTCCTGCCCTGGTTCGGGGAGGCATTTGGGGATTCGGGATCAGCTTCTAATTTTTTGATGCGTCTTTCTCAAACATCTGGGCCTCCCTTTTGGAACCGCTATCGAGTCTTTACGGGTGGGGCTATTGACTCCACTCCATTGCTGGGGGCCAATCCAACATTGTACTCCTGAGCGGGAGAGGGTGGTCGATACATACATATTAAAAAGTGTAGTTTGTTTATATGGAAGGGCGCCCCTGATGTATGTTGGGGCCCCGGGCTTCAGAAACAAACCCATGTTTCTGGAATTCAGGTGAATTAGTCAAGGGGGGGAAAACGGTTTTTTGACAGATGCTCCCTACCAACTGGAAATTCTGAGGTGGAGAAATTTCCCCCATTTTTATCCGTGACTTTGCGCAGTTTTTTCCAAAAAACACCCCGAGATACAACCCCCTCATAGATCTTACACTGTGCCATTGACCTATTGCCCAAAGTGAATTTCCCGGGGGGAGGATATAAATCTTCTGGCCCAGAGAACTAGCAATGAAACAATAATTGAAAAAAAGCTTACAAAGGGGAAAAGCCGACCTTCATGTCCCCAGGGGTGCAGGTTTTTTCTTTGCGGAAAAAAGAGGGGGCCTCCTCCATGCATAGATTACCGTGAACTAATAAAAAAAGGTAAAAAAAAATCCCTTCCCCTTTAAACCCTGATCTGTTCAACCAAACCCGGGGACAAATGGTTTTCCAATTTGGACCTTAGAGGGGCCTATAACCCCATCCAATCCGAAAAGGGAAGATGGAAAACCGCGCCTAACCCCCTAAGTCATTTTGAGTATCGGTGATGCCTTTTCGGGTTGTGTAATGCTTCCGCGTGTTCAGAACCTGGTTAATGAGTTTTCCGTGAACTCATTGGGGTTTTTGTATGGTCGTTTACCTATGACATTTTAATCTATTCGAAGTTGGGCGTCCCCCCTTAAACCGTCACAGGTATTGCAAATCCGAAGGAAAAAGTTTGTTTGCAAACTTGAAAAAAAGTTTTTCGGGTGAGAAGGTACCTTTCTTGTGTACATCCTGACTCCAACTCATTTCTATGGGCCCCGGAAAATTCAGGCCATTTTTCAATTGGGTCCGCCCTCACTCTGAAGGCCCTGAGCGTTTTCCTAGGTTTGCTAATTATTATCGAAAATTTTTTCGGGAAATTTTCTTTTTTTAGTTCGGGGCCCTTTACACATGACCAAAAGGGGTGAAGTTTTATAATTTGGGAAACCCGAGGCCAAAGAGGGAAATTGAGAAACTTAATAGGTTTTGTACAGCTCCTTGTTGATTCAAAACAATCATAAAACCCTTTTTCGTTGGGTTGATGCTTCCGAGTAGGCGCAGGGGCGTCTTGCTCAGGGGTCTGCTACATGACTAAACCCTTTGTCCTTGGGGCCTTTTTTTTTCCTAAATTTTTTCCTCCGAAAGAATATTATTTTGGGGAAACGGGAGCGTGGGTATTAATGGGCCTTCGAGGAATGGCCACTTCCCCGAAGGGCCCCATCAAGGCCCGCGTCCTTACTGATCAAAGAACTAACTTTTTAAGATTTTAAAAGGTTGAATCCCGGGAGGCCATTGGGGATTATTTTTAAACTTCAACTTTTTGTTACTTTTCAGACCGTTCGAAAATGTGAAGGGTGATGCCAATCTAAACTTCGGCCACCACGCACCCAGGAGGATCCGCACCTATATGCCCAAGGGAGACTGTTGTCCTCAGCTATTTCCCCTGATTTAGCCACTAGTTAAGTCCCACCCGAAAAGAACCTGCTAATTTTCCTGTTTTCGAAGGTCTTTTTCCCCACTCATTCCGGTTTTGGGATTAAAAAAATTTTTGATTCCATTTATCTGGGCATCCTGGAGTGCTGGGGACAAAAAGGCTTATTTCCAATTTACTGGGGGCCGTCATTGCCTCGTATGTTGAGGGCCTATGCGGCATTTGGAAGCTGCGTCGGCTAAGGTTCCCCAAAAATCGTCCCCTGGTAAAATACCCCCTACCTATACCGAACGCCGGACCCACATCTCCAGGGTTTCAGACTGACCTTCCTCCCAGAGGGTAAATCATTATTGGGGGGTATGGATCGTTTTAGTAAGAAGTCCTCTTGTTCCGGGGGGGGGGGGGGGGGTTTCCGCGTCCAAAAAACTTGCTGAACTTTTTACAAACATATTTTCAAACGCATGGTTTACCGAAGTATTGTTTCACAGGGTTTCAGTTAATTTTTTTGATTTTGGAGAGCCCTTTGCAAGGCCCCCGGGTACACCCTGTCCTTCTCCTCTGCCTTCCACCCAGAGACAAGGGCAACTGAGAGGGGAAATCAAATGGGAAACAAAAACCCTTGGGTTTTGGCTCGGATCCAGGTAAAACGGGTAAAATACTTACCTTTGGTTGAATTTGCCATTAAAATCAGATAGTAGCTCGCGGAAAACCCCACCTTTACTGTAATTATGGTTTTTTACCCAAGGGAGGCGTATTTTCCCCGGGGCACTCTGATCACAGCGGGTGGATTTACATTAAAGATCTTGCACAGTCTTTTGGGCCCCAAATTCAGAAAACTTGGGTTTATACCCAAACATCCAGAAGAAAAGTTCGATAGGGGGCGTCTTTTTTTCAAGGGTTTTTGGGGTTGGGGGGTAAAGTATGGTTATCCCCCCGAAATCTACGATTAAAAGTTCCCCCTGGTAAAAATCGCGCCTGATTTTAGGCCATATTGGTTTAGGATGTGGTTTAAACCGGTCTTGTCGCCTAAATTTCCCTCGTTTTCTCCGATACATAAATGTTCCATCGTCTTTTCAAGGGTATATTGAGCCTGGGACTCCGCCCTCAGACCCCCTTCTCCAGTTTGCATAGAGGGGGAGTTTGAATATAAGTGCCCCTATTGGATTTTTGAAAAGGCCAAAGTTTACTGCAGACCTTCCATTTGGGAAAGGGGTATGGTCCAGAGGAAGACATGGGTTTCCCGTGAAATCCATCCATCGATCGCCTGGTGAGGGGAAATTCCATATCTCACCCGGACAAACCCCGACCGGGAAGAGTTCGTGACCCCTCCTAAAAGGGGGACTGTCAGGGCAGCCTTGGTGCTCAGGCGCAGGGATCAACAGGCGCAGCAGCTGATTTGCGACCCCACCCTGAACACATGCGCGGCAGCTCTGGGGGAGGGACAGAGGTCCCGCCACCTCCGGCAGGGGGGACATCACACCAGCCAATGGGAAAACCCGGGGGCCCTCCAATCACTACAGGGCGGTACCGGAATCCCAAATTTAAAATTCCGGAGGCTGGCAGCGCCTTGATATTTTCCTGGCTGCCATTACCTGTGCTATTTTGTTGTTGCTTTCCCGGGTTTCCTGACCTCGGCTTTTCTCCGACTCCCGGGTTTTTCTGATTTTGTACCCTGCTCCTGTTTTTGCTCTTGACCCCGGTTGTTTACGTTTAAACCTCGGTTTTTGATTTGTGGCTTTTGGGGTTCCCCTTTGGTAATGACCCGACTGTCTGACTTTTCTTCCTCCTGACGGCCCCAGCACTTTTTGCATGCAGGGACTGTCGCCCAGTTGCCGTCTGCCCCCTAGGGGAGCCGTCAAGCAGGGGGGATATGGGGGTGGTTCCATAGGGACCTCCCTTGACGTGACATTAATACTTCCAGTTTAGGTTGCAATAGACATGCTGCACATACACTGTAAACTCCATTAAAGTGGCCCCAAAAATCTCCACTTCAGAACAGAGACTTTGATAGCATGTCGATAGGATATGTACTTGGCTGGACTCAGAATTCCCATAGAACACAACAGATAGTCGTGCTCAAGTGTGGCCATCTCTCTATTCTGAAGCAAAGACTTTTGGAGGCCCCTTCCCAAGATAGGTTCCAGAGGTGGTATCAGTATATATCAAACTTTGATGGCATATTCTATTGATATTTCATCAAAGTGCAAAATGGGAGCAATAATTTTAAGTCAAGGCAGAGGTATAGGTCTATTGGGGCTTTTGTTACATGTGCCCTAAGTACCGGTTGGAAAGAAGCGTGTCAAAAGGCCATTCTGACATGGTA
>JAODAL010058238.1:0-22202 GCA_025379985.1 Phyllomedusa bahiana
GCTTTTTTTCCCTTTATATGGCACATCATTCGGGCATGTTTGGTGCACTGTGCGCTAGAAATTAATATAATCTAAAATTAATTTGAAATTACATTGTATAAATTAATTAAACCAATAGAGCATCTACCATAAATTTCCTTATCAACGAACTGTTTTAGTAGCTGGCATTCATTTACATGTTTGGTGCATTACTAATGAACCAAAGTACCACGGCATGCCAAACATATTCGCTAGGGTCTCGAACCTTAGACGCCATTTATGACCGCACATTCACCACTTTCATATATTCAGGTGCATTCTACACTTAAAAAGACATGAAAAATGGTCTTATACATGTCGCCCAAAATCTGTAACTTCAAGCTGACGTAGTGCACAAGAAGTTGATGTGACTTTAAGATAAGTTTTCCTGTTATGACAATTCCAGGTGGTTGCAGAGAGTCGCTATTATGGTATTTGTAGACTTCTATATGCCCGACTGTATAGCCCTGTCGGTTTTTATTTTCAAATCTATACACTTTCATCAGATATAAATGTGGTGACATGCTCTATTTGATATTATTTTACTGACTTATTCTACCTAATATTTCTTGTCCTTTTCATACCATATTAACAAGCCTTCATTATAAGTGTTTGGTAGATGATGACTGTATTCTGAGCTGGTTTTACTTCTTTTAATGTATGATATATCTGTATTTAAAAATGGAATTTCTCATAATATGATAGTTGTTTATTGCCTTTGTAGAAAAAAAAAAAAAAAAAAAAACGTTCCAAAGTAGTTGCAATGCAAACATTGATTAAACTCATTATTGTTCATGAAACTGACAGGATTTAAAAGGAGGAAATATAAAACTTGAGGCTGCAGCACCATAGTGACATTTCACTCTATAAAGCTGCCAATATTGTAATCCAGCACGTAAATCATTCTCACCAGTTCAATTTCATATCTTAACTTGTGTGGTAAATACAATTTTAAATTATTTTGTACTTTGTAAATAAACAATGCCCATTAGCTGTTTTGCATATAAACAATTTCAGAAAATATATCACTTATATAATTTCTTTTGTAATTGGCAGATATTCAACAAGATGTGCAAAACCTGGTAGATACACAGAGGAAAACAGCCATTTGATTTTATTAGAAGATTTTTCATCGCAAGCAGCATTTTATGGAAACAAGGTATTATTTTGTGGTAGTGATTGATATGGGAATTCCTAATGTTTGTTTGAAGCAATATTTGTCAATAAAAAGGCTAAATACTCAAATAGTGCAGTGGTCTGAATCAGTTCTTTATTGAAGAGCTTTCATACTCATATTGACTTGCTGTCCAAATGTTGTTACTTACCTGATGATTCCAGAATTTAAGTGGTATAGACACTGGTATTGAGCAACCCATTTTACCGGGTGTGTTTTATTGTGTAACCAAAGCAGTAATATATTTTATTTTACTGAAGGAGGCAGGCTGTCCTAACCATAGCCAACATTTTTTGATAATGCAAGCAGGCACCAGTGAGCTTATTCTTATATTTATTTCCAATCCACCAAACAACATACAAATCTATGTAAAACATACAAATAAATACAAAAACATTCAAATACAAAAACATACAATTCTATGTACCGTATATACTCAAGTATAAGCCGACCCGAGTATAAGCCGAGGCACCTACTTTTGCCCCAAAAAACGGGAAAACTTATTGACTCGAGTATAAGCTAGGGTAAAAAATGCAGCGGCTACTGGTAAATTTTAAGAATAAAAATGGATACCAATAAAATTACATAGGCAGCTTAATACCCCATAGGCAATTATAGGCAGATACAGTATATGGCCCTATATGCAGGTATAGGCAGGTATATGTCCCAAAAGGCACGTATATGGCCCCATAGGCATGTAATAGGAAGTTATATGTCCCCAATAAGCAGATTATAGGCAGGTATATGGCCCCATACGCAGGTAATAGGCAGGTATATGGCAGGCTGTAGGCAGGTATAGGCAACTGTAGGCAGGTATAGGGCAGGTATAGGCAGCTGTAGGCAGGTATAGGGCCGGCTGTAGGCAGGGTATAGGGCAGGTATAGGCAGCTGTAGGCAGGTATAGGGCAGGTATAGGCAGCTGTAGGCAGGTATAGGTAGCTTTAGGTAGCTATTGGGCAGGTATAGGCAGCTGTAGGCAGGTATAGGGCAGGTATAGGGCCAGCTGTAGACAGGTATAGGGCAGGTATAGGGCAGGCTGTAGGCAGGTATTGGGCAGGTATAGGCAGCTGTAGGCAGGTATAGGGCCGGCTGTAGGCAGGTATAGGCAGCTGTTGGCAGGTATAGGCAGTTTAAAAAAAAAAAAAAAACAATCACTTACCTTCCCCGCTGCTCCGGACTCCCGCGCGCTCCTCGGGTCTTCCCGGCACAGGCTGGTGACGTCATCAGGCCGCGCACGCAGCGTGATGACATGCACGCTGCCTATGCCGGGAGCTCCGGACAGCCGCCAGTCTGCGGCCGCCCGGAGGCCACTGCGGAGCACGGAGCGATCGCTCTGTGCCCCGCAGTGCTATCCCTTCACTTATATGCGCTCCGGAGGAGTCGCATATAGGTGAAGGGATCGCAGACAGTGCCCGGGCCAGCGCAGCGCCCGGACACTGTGCGCTCACTCGGCCATCAGTTATATGCTCTCCCTGAGGAGCCGCATATAGCTGAAGTGTCCCTGTTGGCGCACGGGCCATTGCAGCGCCCGAGTGCAGACAGTGACTTGAGTATAAGCTGAGGGGAGATTTTTCAGTACATTTTTTGTGCTGAAAAACTCGGCTTATACTCGAGTATATACGGTAAAAACATTGTAGTCTTCAGTATGCCAAACGACTAAAAGACTCTTATGCTGCTACCTTACAGACAACCACAGAGCAAGAGATAGAGGGATTGGGGAGGGGGTTCAAATTGTTGATTAGTGTAAGTTTCCGCTTAGGATAGGGAAGACTTTTCCCAACCAGTCCCATGCCTGGACAGGGAGAGTCAAAAGACACAGCTATTGTGGTCTTAGTGAGGTCTCCCAGGCAGTGTCTTTAAGCCCTCAGGATTCTATTTTTATTGACCAAACTCACTAAAACTAAATAAATATTAAAGCTGCCAATTAAATTGTATAACAAAAAAAACTAGACCATTTAAAATCCCATTTTACAAAAAATTATTAAAAAATAAAAGCACATACATAATCTTTGCAAATCTAAAAAAAAAATATACTTGATTGTAATAATGGCACCATAGTCAATTCCTTTCCCTAATATTATAATTTTATATAATAATATAATATATATTAAATAGGATTCTATTTTATTTGACCAAACTCACTAAAACTAAATAAATATAAAGCTGATATTAAATATGTATAGAAAAATATGACCTTATTCAAAATCATTTGAAAAATATACTTATAAAAATATATAATGCACATAATAATCTTAGCTAATATCTAAAAAAAATATACTTGATTGTATATAGCTACCATATAATTCTTCCATATATATATATATATATATATATATATATACATAGTGAATATCTAGCTAGCTAGCTAGCTATAGGTAGATAATGGGCCCCCTCAACTTCTGGGCCCCAAAGCAGGTGCTATGACTGCTATGGCTATAGTTATGCCCTTGTCTATTTATATCTAGCCACCTCCATATTGCTCTCTCTCTCTTTATTCACTCTATGTTTCATTGCAGCCATTTGGTAAGATCAAAAAAGGTCATTTTTTTTGCTGATTAATGTACACACTGCACCCCACCTTGTAAAAAAAAAAAAGAAATGTAGATATTTTTGTAAATTTATTAAATAATAAAAACTGAAATATCACATGGTCATAAGTATTGAGACCCTTTGCTCCATATTGAGTAGAAGCACCCTTTTCAGCTAGTACAGCCTTGAGTCTTCTTGGGAATGATGCAACAAGTTTTTCACAACTGGATTTGGGGATCCTCTGCAATTCTTCCTTGCAGATCCTCTCCAGCTCCGGCTCTAGGAGATCTCTGTACTTGGCCATATTCATCTTTCCTTCAATTGCAACCAGTCATCATTTCCCTGCAGCTGAAAAAGACCCCCATAGCATGATGCTGCCACCACCATGTCACTGTTGGGATTGTATTGGACAGGTGATGAGCAGTGCCTGGTTTTCTCTTCACGTACCACTTAGAATTAACACCAAAACGTTTAATCTTTGTCTCATCAGACCAGAGAATCTTATTTCTCATCTGGGAGTTCTTCATGTGTTTTTTTGCAAACTGTATGCAGCTTTCATATGTCTTGCACTGAGGAGAGGCTTCCGTCGGAACACTCTGCCATAAAGCCCCAAACTGGTGGAGGTCTACAGTCATAGTGTTTTGTGGAAACCTCTCCCATCCCCTACTGCATCTTGGATTCAGTCACAGTGTCTTTGGGTTCTTCTTCCCTCTTCCCCAACCCTCTTTTTCCCACAATTGCTTAGTTTGTGGACGGTGGGTAAAGGGAAGAGTTGTGGTGCCCCAAACTTTTTCCCTTTTAAGGATTATGGACCCAGCACTTAGAAACCTTTTAGTGCGCGGAAATTCTTTTGAAACCCTTGGCCAGATTGTGTTTCCCACATTCTGTTTTGGAGCCCTTGGGCCTATCTATTTATAAAGATAAAAAAAACCCTGTAAAAAAAATGGGGCATTTTGACTCCTTTGCCCCTCATCAAAGGGTAACCACAAAAAAATTCCGGGTTTTAAAGGGTCAGCTGCAAAAATACTTTTAAAACTGATCACTGTTCTTTCCCAAAAAGAAATTTTTGGTTTCAGGTACTTATGCCATAAGAAATTTCCCAAAGGGTTCAGAAGCTTTTGTCACTTTTTAAGTTGATCTAAAGCGGCCCTAATCTATAAATATGTTAATAAACGGAACATAGTGCAGAACACTTAAGTGATAAGTGTAGGACAAAGTTATATTTATTATTATTTATCTTAAAGCACCATAAATTACAGAGCGATGTGCAAGAAAAGGGGTTCAAATATGTGTAATACCACCAGGACAAATACAATATAGGCACAAAATAACAAATTGAGACAGAAGGAGGGAGTGCCCACAAGGGCTTCCAATCTATAATCAAAACTTTTATTCCATAAAATAAAAAAAAACTTACAAATTAGGTAAAAATTGCACATATCACATACAAATCCACGTGAAAGATGCCTGACTTGAACTCTTGTTTGAGCAAGAGTAGAAAGAAAAATTGTTGGTAGAAGGTGCCCAAGCACAGAAGCATTTACATTGTGGATGAAAACAGCTAATCATGTCTGAAAACTATGGGTAGATTTATCAATAGTGACCAACTGTTAGTGTAAACTTAGGGGAACATGTATAAACTGGGTGACTACTGTTCTCCCTTGTTATTAGTATTGTAGATCTACAGTAGTATAAAAAGTGTCCCCACAGCATTTTTTAAATGTGCCCCGTTCTATGCCAAAGTAATCCCAGCCATGCCACTTTGAAACTGGTATGGAATTGAACAACAGTTTTGTGGCAAACTTTTGGCGCATTGTACAACTCTAGCGTGACACAGCCCCAAATCTTTGGCACATATAAATGTGTTGTATCTGGCATGGATTGCGCCAAGTTTTGTCATTTGGTAGTTCATACATCTCCGGAACAGGGCTGCAACAGTTTATATGACTCGAAGAAGAATAGAAAGCCAAGCAAGTTCAACATGTTGCCCTTACATAATAGTCAAAAAAATGCACCACATTTTCGTATCAAGTGTTAAAATAAATGGTGGAATTTAAAAGGGGGTTTTTCCCACGATGTTGTTGACTGGATCCTCAAAAGGGGTTTTTTAAATCATTTTTAAAATATATGTGATTAAAAAAATTTTTCATTGGAGAGTACAGCCTTCCTTACATCCCCTTGGTTACTTAAAAAGTTTTTTTTGATCCCTGAAAAGGTTTTGTCTTGCGCGACAATTTTATCTGATGAGCTGAGCTGCAGAAGTTTTAAGGGCCCCGGGTAGCAATATGTTTTTCTTTTGTATCAGAAAAAAACTAGTTGTAGGTGATTAGATCCCTGCTTTATTGATGACAGGAACTGAAAAAAAGCTTTAAAGCTGCTGTGTAAAAGTGGTTTTTTTTTACCAGAAGCCAAATTAAATGTTTGATTATTTGGTAAAAATGTCACAGGATCCTTTTTTCGCTTTGTGTCTGGGTGGGTCTCTCTCTCTTTCGCACCCAGGGTTTGTTTCTTAGTTTTCTTAGCGATAAGGCTCCCCCTGACAGTGCTTCTAGGCTTTCTTGCTGTATTGAAAATCCATTTGTCTGTTTATTATTTCACTTAAATTTTTGAGATGCTCCCTTTGATTCCCCTACTCCCACTGGCCCCCACCCCTCCCCCTGCGCTTGGGGACTCAGCGGATTTGTTGCATTCTGCCTGTGAAAAGCAGAAAGGTAAGAATTTTTTGTTCGGCAAATCCCCTTTAAAACTGTTAGTCTAAATTTTTCACCTTTTTTTTGGCTTAATTTTTGATACAATTGCACCCAAAAAGTTGGCCAAAAGCAGAGTACAAAGTCATGAACATTTTTGCTAAGCCTCAGCGTTTACAAAGAACGTGTATATTTTTTTTTCAATGGCACCAAAGTGTTTAAACGTCTAAAAACATAATAAAAAGTGTTTTTAAGCGTATGCCATTATTTTTTTGCAAATTTGGTAATAAATGGCTCAGAGATAGAATATGGTGTTATGTATTTAATGATACATATCCAAATTGGATCTTTGTTGGGGAAACACAGGGGTTAGTATTGGGTCTTCCTTTTTATATATATATCCAATTTGGATATGTATCAGTAAATAACATTCTTACCCTTCTATCTCTGAGCCAGTTACTTACCTACATTTTCCCGTCCAAGCTTTTCATTTTTTTTCCAAAAAATATGGGGACCGGAATAAATTATTGAAAGATCAGGATATTGACCAAAAATTTACCATCTATTATAGAACAAACTTCCTCGTATGACCTCCTACAAATCAATCAGTCCATTCTAAAATTAACCTCCTCATAGTAACTGATGAGATTCATCTCGTAAACCCAAGCTGATCAAATTAAATAAAATTTTTTTGTTGAGTACCAGTTTTACAGCTGTCTCAAACAATTTTCCCACAGTAAAGGTTAAAAATTATAGGCTCATTTTTGGCCCCCCCCCCCCCCCCCCCCTTTTTGCACATTGGAAACCCTGTTTTTGGGATCTTCAATTTTTTGGGGAATACCCCCGTTATCAAAAAACTTGTAATTAAATCCCAATTGTTTAAAGAAAAAACTTTTTTCGGAAAAAACCCCTACCCGAATTTGGGGAAAACCCCGGGGAAAAGTGTCTTTTTTTAAAAAATGGCTGCGGCCCATCTTTCAATGGGGGAAAGCCTCTGGGAGAAAAGGGGTACCTCAACATGGCAGGATGAAGCCAATCAGAGACCGCGGGTTTTTTGAGCACCGCACTATTAAGTCCGGGCGCGCTGGGAGTCATACCGTCTCACTGTACTGTCAGGGAAGGTGCTGCCGCGACTGTTTCAAAAAGCTCTTTTCTGAAGAACTGATTTTTTTTACAGGATTTTTGGGGGGGTTCATTGTTCAGAGACGCTTTTCTAAGTTTTTTTGATTTTGTGGGGTATGGATCTGAAGCCATGTCTCCAATGCAGTGCTTTTTACATTTAATGCTATCTGCTACGCAAAATTAATATCCCCGGGGGAACAAGCCTGTTCCCGTTGTTTTCATTTAAAGAAATAGCGTTTTTACAATACAAATACTACTTAATTTTTGGCTACTCAATTCTTTTGCGAATTTACATCCAGGGGTTAATTAAGCGTTGCTCTGCTGTTGTGGTCACTAAAAGAAACCGTCTTTTTCACCGCCAAAAAATACATTTTTCCTGCAGCCTAATTCACAAGGAAGATTAATTACAATTTTTTCTCTTGTTGTGTAGCGTAGAAAACACGCCATTGTAACATGCTACAAAGCTAGTAGTTTGTGGTGGCTCAATTCTTTGGCGCAATTTACATCCATGGGTTAATTATGCGTTGTTTTTTAGCTGTGGTGACTATAAGAAAGCGTCATTTTCACCGCCAAAAAATACATTTTTCCTGCAGCTTAATTCACAAGCGAAGGTTAATTACAATTTTTTCTCTTGTTGTGTAGCGTAGAAAACACGCCATTGTAACATGCTACAAAGCTCGTAGTTTGTGGTTGCTCAATTGTTTGGCGCAATTTACATCCAGGGGTTAATTAAGCGTTGTTTTTCTGCTGTGGTGACTAAAATAAACCGTCTTTCACTGCCAAAAAATACATTTTTCCTGTAGCCTAATTCACAAGTGAAGGGTAATTACAATTTTTCCTCTTGTTGTGCAGCGTAGAAAACACGCCATTGTAACACGCTACAAAGCTTGTAGTTTGTGGTTGCTCAATTGTTTGGCGAAAATTTCACCCAGGGGTTAATTAACGTTGTTTTTTGCTGTGGGACTAAAATAAACCTTTTCACGCCAAAAAAAATAATTTTCCTGAGCCTAATTCCAAGCGAAGATTAATTAAAATTTTTTCTCTTTTTGTGTAGCTAGAAAACAGCCTTTGTAACACGCTACAAAGCTATAGTTTGGGGTTTTTGCTCAACTTTTTGGCAATTTACACCCAGGGTTTAAATTAAGCGTTGTTCTGCAGTTGTACTCAGAAAAAAATTTTCTGTGCAAAATTCATATCCGAAGGTTTAATTAACCTGTTTGTGCTTTTATATTCAGTAAAATACACGGGTTTTTTAAACAGCAAAACCGTTTTTCCCCCGTAGTAAGACAGGTTTTACATTTTTTTACCCCAAAAGTCCAGTATGTTTACTTTCGGGGTATGTTTTATATGGGCAGGTATAGGGGCCGCTGTAGCGGTTTTGGGGCGGCTGGGGCAGGTATAGGGGCCCTGTAGGCAGGATAGGGCCGCTGTAGGAGGTATTTAGCCAGCTTAGACAGGTATAGGGCCAGCTGTGAAGGTATAGGGCCCCGCTGTAGCAGGATAGGGTCCGCTGTAGGCAGGTAAAGGGGGCCAGCTGTAGGCAGGTATGGGGCCGTGTAGACAGGTATAGGGCCAGCTGAGGCAGAAAAACACTTAACCCGGCTCCCCGTGCTCCCCTTTTCCCCCGCCCGCCGCCTTCTTTCTGCTCCGCTCCCGCGGCCAGGGCCCCCCCCTCCCCGCTGCTCCGTCTCCCGCGCCCCCTCCTCGTGCTCCGTTCCCCCCCCTCCCGCCGCCCCCCCCCACCCCCCTCGCCTGCTTCCCCCCGGGGCCTGTCCCGGCCTGGCCTTATCCCGGACAGGAGTGCCCTCCAGGCCGCGCTACGTTTATTTCGGGGGACGTCTTACATTAGGCGACCTCCCCAAACACCGTAGTCTTACTATGGGGGGGGTCTTAATACGGGGGGAAAACGGTACAAATCAATTTTTCCTGCCCATTTTTTGGGCGCAATTTTTAAAACCAGGGTACTCAAGCCCCTTTTGGGTTCATTTGGGTAAATAAGGGTGTGTATTTACATTTACGTACTTCATCAAAATGTCTGTAATTTTAGAACAAAAAAGTATGTAGAAGAAAGGGGCAGGCTCTTCACCTGGAGTGAGAGGCACAAACCTTTCCAGGCCCAGGTCCCAGAACGGGAAAGGGGGACGTCACGCAGGGGCACTCAAAGAGGCCAAAACTCCCGGGCTGCCCTTTTACCCCGGCCGTGTGCTGACTAGAAACCCCAATGGTTTTTTTGTTTGGGTTTTGACTAGGTCATCCCTTCCTCCCAAGAAAACTGAAAACCCCAGCCAAGAGTCGGTGGGAACGCGGGCCCAAAACCCCTTATTGGCAGGGGCCCGGGACCGGGGCCCTGCGGCCCCACCCCCCCCTTAAACCCGCCTTTTTCCCATCCGGTTTTCTCTGCCAAAAATCTACTAGGGTGGTCTGGGCTCAGCGCCACTATATAGCGGGATGGAAAAATTTTAAAAGGAGGGCAAGGAGCACCCCTTTTGGGCCCCGCGAAAAAAATTGGGGCCAAATTTTTTCCCCTGCTTCTGAAATTAGGGGGAAAAGGTTATAGTTGGGGAAAGAGTGGAATGGGGGGTTCATTTTTGTGGGGGGGTCACCCCTGGGCATACCAAGACCGGTGGAGGACACCCAGTGAGGGATAAAAACCCCAAATAGTTGTGATGTAGGGGACCGCCCCTTGGGGGCCCCCGGGTGAGGAAAAGGGGCTTCTCATCGTCAGGAAAAGGGAGGGGCCCACTTGCCTCAGGCGCGGCGCACCCACAAGGGGTAGTGTGGTGTAGTCGCAGGGTAGAAAGAAAGTGGGGGGTTTGGGGCCAAGGGGCCCCAGGGGGTTTTAAAAAACCCCCCTTCGAAAGGTCCAAGAAAGTAGGGGGGGGCACGGGGGGTTTCAGCGAGGCAGCGGGGGGTACTAGTCACCCCATTTGGCGGAGCTTTGGGGTGGTAAAACCCCGTTTCCTCGGCGGTTGGAAGTTCTTTGCTAAGACACCGGGGGACCCCGAATAGGGGTTTATTTTTTAAAATTTCTTTTGGCAGAAAGTGCAGCGGGGCCCAGCGAGCAAACTTTGGGCCCCAACGGCCCTGCTTTAACACTTTCAGCGTCCCCAAACCCGGGGGGCCTGGGAGAAACGGGCTCAGATGTGGGGCCACCCTGCTGCCGCGAAAAACAGCAGCAGCAGCCCCCCCAGTGTCACGCTTTGCCATTGCAGCCAGTCAAGGCCCAAACCACCCCCTGCGGGAAGGGGAATGTTTCCCTTTGACATCATCTCCCAGTCCAGATGCTCCCCCTCCTCGTACTCATGGCGCCCTCGTTCAGCGGGGCGATTGCAAAGAGACAAAAAGTTTTTCCAAAACCTTTAAGGTGCACCCGGAACTGACCTTTGTTCCGGCCAAGTTGTTGGAAATGCAGTCCCCCCCTTTTCCCAAAAGGGTTTGGACCTGAAACCTTTTAAAGAGAACAATAGCTTGTGCCGAGCCGAGATGGAAGGTTCCAAGCCTTTAATTTTTTTTCCCCAAAAAGGCCCAGTACCAGCCCCTTCAAAAAATATTAGAACAGAAGGGGGGCCCCCCCTTAAGCTTATGGTTTTTTTCCAAAGGGTGGCACGGCAGCGGGGACATCGGAGCGTAAAACGGTCAGGGCCAGCCCGGGTCCTTTAGGGCCCCAAATGGGTAAAAAGTGTTTCCCTTGCCCAGGAAACCCCCAAAAAACTTGGACAAGAGCCCGGGCTTTTTTCCTCCAGGGTGTCAAACCCTGGGGCCTCCTGCCGCCAATGTCCGCCTCCCCTCCTCCACCACCACCTCTCAGCCCCCCAAAAATCCCTGCTCCTCATAACACATGTGTAGGGCAAAGGGGTTTGCCCACGCGGGTTCTACCCCGGGTTTCCCTTTCGGCGAACGAAGCCCACGGGGGGGAGGAACGCCCGAACATGCGCAAGAAATTAAATTTTGTTTGGTTTTCTCCGCCCAATCCCAAATCGGAACCATGGGGGCCCGGACAATGGGATAAACAGGGTGTCCCGCGGGCAACCAGGGGGGAATGGTCCCGGGCCCCGCCGGGGCGCAGGGTTTTCCCAATTTCGGTTGGGGAAAAGGTGCCTGAAGTTTTCCCACGATCTTCGAAGGGGTTTCGGGAAAATGGCCAGGAAACTGTGCATGCATCACCCAATTCCTATAAACCCAAGGAACACCCTTCAATTTTGAGGGGGCAGAACGGCCCCCCCCAAAACACATTTCTGTTTGGGCGTTTTTTTCCCAAATTTTGGGAAATTTTCCCACCCTGCAATGTTGGACAACTGAAATGAACAAGAAAGGCCTTTAAACGTTTTTTTGGGATAAACCAGGGGGACGGGAGTAAACCCCTGTGAAAACTTTAAAATTTGTCAGCCAGGGGGCGCCCCATCGTGACCCCTCCCCGTTTTTTGGGGCCCATTCGAGGAGGCCACGTTTTTTTGCATTTCCCCGGGGACTAGGGGGATGAAAAACGTCATTCCACTGTTTCAGCCCTGGAACGGGATCGAAAAATCGTCGGGGCAGGGGACTGGAGATGTGGCGCCCTACATCTCGGGGAAACATGAGTCCGCTGGGGACTGAAAGGGAGGAGGGGGAGGTTTTTGGGAGCAGAAGAAATTGTTGGTAAAAAATGAGGGGTTTTTTCTACCCGGGTTTTGCCCCCCCAAGAGAGGAGGAGCGGGAAAGCAGTTTGGGGGAGGAAGATGGAAAAGGAGGAAGACGAGGCAGATGCCCCTGAAAAGCCCCGGGCAAGTATACAGGGGGAAGAAAAGAGGCAGGGCCCCTGGAGCCCACTTTTTGCAAAGGGCCCCCCCAGCATGTTTTTTTGGGCCTGGTTTAGTGACGCCAAAATATCCCCCCATCCGGCGAGGGATGACTTCGGGCTCCCCCCCAATTGGACCCTCGCTCCCGGGTTTTCCAAAATGGGAGGACTTTTTCCCAAAGCTATTAGGAAAAACCAAAAATATATGGGGAAATCCTCCGTAGTCATTTGGGGCCGCTGCCTATGGGCGGGATCGTCCCCCCCTCTGACAGGTTGCCCGGGGGGTTCCAGCGCGCCCCCGTACTACTGCCCCCCGGCGCGGGGGGAAAGGTGGGGGGGTCGGACCCAGAAACCACCCTCCATCGGCAGAAATTTAAATTTTCTGGATTCACTGATGAGCAGTTTCCTTTAACCCCCCTAGTGGGAGGAAAAGTCGCCAGCAAGCAGAAAGCGAGGGAAACCTGGAGAAAAAACCCAAAAAACAACAGGTGGTGGCCTATTTGGGACTGCAGTCTGCCCCCCATTAAAAGATCCGGGGGGACAACTGGGAACCCAAAAAAGGTGTGTGGCCCCGCGGGTTTTGAGCAAAATTACGTTGGAAAAGGACATCGGGCGATAGTAGATTTTTTCCGGCCCACCATCGTTAAGGGTTTTTCGAAAGTGATAGTCAATAAACCCGAAGTTTTTTAAATTTTCTATGGGAAAAGGCAAAAAACCCCCTTAAATTTGGACACCCAAACGGGGGCTGGGGAAGCTGGTTTTAACAAAAAAAAAACAGCAAATGGATCCCTGCTACATTTAGGCACAACACTTAGGTATAAAAGAAACAAAAAAAAAGTAACCAAACCATTTCCCTTCTTTTACCACGGGGAAAAGCCCCAAAAACCCCTGAATAACCCCCCCAAAACCCTTTTAAAAGTTAAAGCCCCCCAAAAAACACTTTTTCCCATTAAAACCCTGCCAGGGAAGGGCCCCCATCCCCTTAAAACCCCACCCCATCCCCCCGTTTAAAAAACCGGAAGAAAAGTCCCCCCCTTTTTATTGAAAGGGAACTTTAAAAACCCCCCCGTTTTTTGGACCGCAGCTTTGACCCAAAAAACCGCCCGACCCACAGAAAAAAAAGGGGCCCCCGGGAAAAAGGAGCCAAAAACCCACCTTTTTTGTTGAACTCCCCCAAGACAATTCCGGCCTGGTCAGAAAAAAACCCTTAAACCGATGACCCCCGTTTAAAAAAAGTCCCAAAAAAGGAGTCTTTCAACCCCCTTTTCAAAATTTTTTGAACTGGCCATTTTACATACCTGTCCTGGGGCCAAAAGGGCTGACCCGGGGCCCGGGTTTAAACGTGGGTTTCGGGTGAGGGGAAAAAAAGCGGCTTTTCCTTTTCCTTAAAATTTAAACAACCCCGGTTTTAAAATGCCTGAAAATGGGGCCCAAAAAACGAAAACTGCCCGGCTGAGCAGAGGGGGGAAAAGGGGAAAGGGGGGAACCCC
This sequence comes from Phyllomedusa bahiana, assembly GCA_025379985.1. Taxonomy (NCBI): domain Eukaryota; kingdom Metazoa; phylum Chordata; class Amphibia; order Anura; family Hylidae; genus Phyllomedusa; species Phyllomedusa bahiana. Next base: position 13,795 of record JAODAL010058238.1, read on the forward strand.
CCCTTTCCTTGCCCCCAGGTAAAGGGAAAAGGGAATGAGCGGGATGGGGCCACCTTGGCCACAACTCTGGCCCCCCCGCCCCCCAGCCTAATAAAGACCGTTTTAAAAATTTGGTGAAACGCGGGCCTTGGGGAAATTTTGACGGGAGAAAGGCCCCGGGGTGTCCGCTTTCTGTGCCCCGTCTCCCCCCCGGTCGCTGGGGGGGGGACCTGTTTTTTTAAGATTTGTCCAACGATCTTTTCCAAAACTAAGATCACCAAAAATGCTCAGGGCTGACGGGGCTTTGGGTCCACAATGCCATTTTGGTGGCTTCTTAAAAAAGGGAAAGGGGATTGTGCAGGAGCCATTCACCTCCCTCCACTCCCGAGTTCCCGGGCACCGCTGCAGTCAGGGCCCGTGTCATTTTTCTTTACTTGGTAAGGGATTGCGCTGCCTGCCACAACCCGTGGACATGTGGAGGGGGGAATTTCCCCAGCTTTTTTTCCCCAACGTCAAAAATTTGGGGAGGGTTTGGGATGGGGGGGGCCGAGCTGTGCTGAAAACCGCAGCCAGGCGGGACAAAAGCGGGTGCGAACGGCAAGAAGTGAAAAACTCACCCCCTCGTTTCCTTCTCGCAGGCATTCCAGACCCGGGAAAGGCTCTTTAAAAAAATTTCTGGATGCCCAGGTTCATGCTTGTGCCAGGCAAGGGATTGCTCCCCCTACCTTTTTAAAGGGGGGCCCCAGCAATTTCGCCCTTTAAACGCAAAACCCCCTTGCCGGGCCCACAAGGTTCTTGTCACCCAGCCAGCGCTGGGGTCTTTTGCGGGGGAGCCGCCACGCCCCTAAAATGTGGGGGACGGTCCCCAAGACAAATTAATTTCAAAACAAATTTGGGTTTCTCTGGGCAATTGGGGATGCCACCAGGGGACCCTTGGGGGAAAAGGGCCCGCACCACCCCTGCGGTTTTTGAAGGCGGCGCCGACCTGAAGCCACCGTCCCCCCAGAGACAAAACCCAGCTCACCCGGAAAATCTGTCACAGAGATAAAAGGGGCCCTTTTGGCCCGTGCAAAATAGCCCCAGGGTTTCCGGTGGTAAAAATGGATTTTTCCCGGGGCCACGGGATGCAACAACGCGCTTAAAAATTTTAGAAACTTGGTGGCCAGGGCAGGGGACGGCTTTTGGGGCAAAAAAATTGGTTTGCCGGCATTTTGGTTTTGGGGGGCGGAAAAGGGGCCCATGAGTGGGGGGAACCCCCTTCTCTGCCCCACCAGAGGGAAAAAAGGAACATTTCCAAGGCCAAAACCCTTGGAATTGCCGACATTCAGGCTTTTGGCTTTGGGAGGGTTTTGGGGTTTTAACGTGTTTTTTTTTTTTTTTCTGCTCCCAAACCTGGAAGACAAAAGGGGCTGGCTGCTAGAAGGCCGCTGTCCCGGGGTGCAGGTTTTGCAAACCGGGGAAGGAGAAGGGGGGAGGAAAGGATCTCTTTGGGGGTGCTGGGGGAAATTGGGCACTTTTGGGGGGTTTAAGCGGAGGGGGTTTAAACCCTGTTATGAACCCCTGAAAAGACATGGGCACGAGGAACGCTTGGTGGTGGCAAGGGGGGGGGGAGGCGGAGACAGAGGGTGGACAGTGGTTGGAGGCCCGGGGGGGCGGGCTTTGGGTTTTTTGGCCCCCAAATGTTCCCCCTTTTTCAAATCTTTTCAAAAAAGCGGGATGTTTACTAGACATGTTGGTGGGGTTAACCACTTAAGGTTCTTGCCTCTTTTTAAAACGTTTTCGGGAAAGGGGGGCTATGAAATCGTGGGGGTGAATCGAGGCTTGCTCAAAGAAGGCCCAGGCTTGCAGGGTTTCCCGGACCCTTTTTACGGCGATAAGGGGAGGGGGGCGGGGTTTCGCTGGAAACCCCCCTTCCCCTTTTTGTGGGTGACCCTTTTTGACACTACACCATCGCTTCCCCCCTCGTCCCCCCTGTTGGGGCGCTCGCAAGGGAAATTCCCCGCGGAAAAAAACCCGATGGATTCCCCAATGTCGTCTTTTTTCATCCCCTTTATCATCAAAAACGGTGACTTTGGGCGTCCTGACTTTCCCGCACCAGAAAACTCGGGCTACAAGCAAAAGGGCCGCAAGGGTTTTTGCCCACCGCCCGGGATTTTTTTCATTGCCCGGGTTCCTTCTCCTCCTCTGGGTTGGGAAACAGAACGGGCGTCAGGAGCAGACTAAATCTTTCCCCTTTTATCTTTTTTAAAATTTCCTTCTGACCCCCAACCCCATTTTGGGCATAAAAAGGTTCCTTTTAGACAAGGGGTTAAACCACAGTGGTGGGGTACACGAGGGTTTTCATTTGGGCTGCTTTTATGTTGGACGGATTCTGATGATGCTGATGGGGCGACATTTGTGGCCATGACCCGGGAGGCGAAGGCGGAAAAACTTTTCTTTGGGTGAAGGTTTCATTAACCAAATGAAAGGGACAGATTGGCGACGCTGTTTGTTAAATAGATTCACAGGGCCCCGACCCCCGCATGACAGGGCCCGACAGTCCTTTTCAACTAAATTTTTCCCCTGGCAAAGCGTTTTTTTTGCCAGCACTGGAAGGGGCACCTTCTCTCGAAACCCCTACCTCCAAAGTGGGTACCCCCCCTTTTCTCGCTTACCAACCGCCCTTTCCCCCATGTTTAAAATAAAAAAATTTGAGAAGGGAAAGGGGAAAAGTTTTGGAAAGTCTCCCTTTTTTAAAAGACGGCAAATCAAAGCTATTCCAAATCCCCTTTAAAAAAAAAAAAATTGCTGGATTAAAAAAATTTTAAATGCAAGGTGTCTCTACAACAAATCTGGACTGGGGCAAAAGTGCAAAAAACAAAAATTTTCTGTTATGTTTTCGTATAATCCCCGGTATTTTTTGCACCTTTTTAATTTACCTGTGGTGAACCCAAAAAATTGGGTGTTTTCAGATTTTTTTTTCAAGCTGCGTCAATGAAAAAAAGCTGTAGTGCGCCAAAGTCAAAAAGACCCATTTTTCCCCGCAAAATTTTGGGAAACTGGGGTCAAACCCGTTTTTAAAGGGGGTTTTCCCGGGATCCCGCTCCCGGGCCCCCCCATTAAACCCTTTTTGGTTTAGTGGCAACACCCCTGGAAATTCCACCCTCCCCCCATGCTCCAGCGATTTTTGGCAGCAGCGCAATGCCTTTTCGCAGTACGAAATGGGCACCCGGCCTGACAAGCAATCGGTGCGGAACTCGGGAGAGTGGAGGCAGGTGAAAGAGCTCTGCACAACCTTTTCCAGTTTTTTAAGAAGCCACCAAAAAGGCAGGGGGACAATTTCCCTTTCAGCTTTAGCAATTTTGGTGATTTAGTTCTGGAAACGATCCCTTGGAAAACCCCTGAAAAAAAAACAGGTCCCGGCCAAACCCACGGAGGGGGGAGACGGACCAATCGGAAACGGGGGCCCCCTTTTCTCCGTCAAATTTCCACAAGGCCCGACGTTTTCCCCAATTTCACGGTCTTCATTTTGGCAGTGGTTCGGGGGTTTCCCGAGCTAGTGCAAGGTGGCGCTCAAATCTAAAAGGTCTTGACTGTTTACTGAGGAAGGGGTGGAGTTTCACAAATTTCCCCTTCCCGCAAATCTGCTTCGCACGACAGTTTTTTTGTTGCTTTCGTAAACCGGAAAATTTTTAAAACCCGCGTGTTTTTAAAAGATGACGGGCGCCAGCTTGGGCTTCCCCACCGACCCCCCTTAACTCCGGCCCCCGGGGGATTTCTGTGGCACAGGGGGCAGGTTTTGTCAATGTCCTTTTCAACTAAAATTGGGGTTTAAAGACTCCTTTTTTTGGTATTTTTAATCTGGGGGTTAATTTCAGGTTTAAGGGTAAAACTGCGGGCCAGGGGAAAAGGGAAAAGTCAAAAGTCCGTTCAACTAAAATGGGGTTGAAAACTCCCCTTTTTCCCCCCCCTTTTTTAAACTGGGGGTCATGCAGGGTTTTGGGGGGCCCTGCTGTGGCCCAGGCAGGTAAAGTCAATGTCCAATTTAAAAATAAAAAGGTGGTTGAAAAACTCCTTTTCCGGGGGACTTTTTAAACCCCAGAAACCCATATTGGGGGCCTTTTTGGCCCCCTGCTTTTAAAATTTTTTCCTTAAATTTTTTGGAAAAATTACTTTTTGTTTGAATTTTTTAAACCCAGGTAATTTTTTTCAAAAATGTCGTTGTTGAATAATATCCCCCGTTGTTCTTATAATTTTTTTTCATAGGGTTTATGGTGTAACAAAGCTTTTTTGGTTTAAAAATAAAAACGTACGAATTGGGGGCCTTTTTTGGCCCCCCCTGTTTTTAATTTTTGTTCCCCGATGTGGTTTTTTGGTCCAAATTACTTTATTTTTACTCATAATGCTGGTTTGGGGGGGCCAAAGGGGGTTTTGGGTAATAACATGGAGGATTCTTTTGATTTTTTGGGGGGGGGGATGCCTAAAGGGCCCCCGAACACAAAAATGAGCTTTTTTGTATTTTAGAGTATGAGGACAAATATACACGGGGACTAATTGTGAAAGGAAACCCGTGATAAAATTTAAACTGTTGAGAGGAAAATTTTTTCAATTTTTTTAACATCTAGTTTAGCAATGGCACAGTCCTTCCCCCCAAGTGTCCCACGACCAAAAAAGATTGAAGCGATTTTGTTTCAAAGATAATGAAAATGAAATAAACTTTTCTGTTTAAGAAATCGCCACCAACCCAATCCAAAAAATTTCCCAAACCCGGAAATTTTTCTGATAAAGAAGAAGGAATTTTAATTTGGGTCCTCAAGAAGGGGTAAAATAGAACAATTTAAAAACGAATGTTTTTTTTTTGGGTCAGGGAATCCTAAAATTAGTCGGACGTACTCCAATAAACAATATTGGAGCCCCGGCTCAAGGGGGTGAGGGAAGTCCCAGTTACTTTACCCCTAAAATGTAAAAATTTTGTAAATTTTTTTTTTCTGACAATATTGCAAAAAGAGCTCCCATTATGTTTTAAACCCAGAAGGAAACGATCCGGGTTCCCGCAAAAAAAAAGTCCCGGAAAATATCTCAAAAAAGAATTTTTTGCATATATTGGACTTTTCCCCGCTGGGAGGGGGTTTTAAAAATCGTATGATTCCCAGAACCAGAATTATTTTGGACCCACTTTCTGATCCACACTATAAGGGGACAACTAGTCAGTTGGCCCGATATGAGGGGGAAAATTAAAAAGAATTTATTCGCTTTGGAAAAAAAGCGAAATAGGCAGCGAGGTTTTAAAGACAAAAAACCCCTAAACAGTTATATCTGGAATATTTTTATCAAAAATTGCACAAAACTTTACAATCCCATTTTCTAATGATACTGTTGATGAGCCAAATTGTACCGGGTTTTGAGGGCGCTGCAAATTCATACAATACATTTCCCACAACCACCAAGTAAAGGAAAAAAGATCTTTGGATTTTGTGATTTGCAAAATTTATTTTTCCAAAATGGCTTTAAATTTCTGTGGCAAAAAGGGGTTTGGGGCACCAGTACAAAAAGGGTTGGGGTCCCGAAATAGTCAAAACTCTTTCTGTTCCAATTTTTCAATTAAAATAGAACCTCACCGGACAATTATTTTTACCATGTTGAACTAGGCCCAATTTTTTTGCTTGCAAAAGTATTAAAAATTTTGGTACTATAAAAAAAAGGCAGACGAGAAAATTTTCCACAGCCTTTAAACACCCTTTATCAGGAGCACTTTTTAGATTTTCTTTGGATCAATAAAAAAAAACCGACTTTGGGATCTTACAAGGCGGAAGAGAGAAATCTGTAATTTTTACCCCAGTACCATGCTTTAAAGATTGCAGTGTTGACCAAAAACCAAAAATTGAAACCAGAAATCTTTCCCGGGATTACAATGCAACAAAAGGGGGGTGTAGATAAAATTTGGGTGAAATGGTGGGGGAATTTTTCGTGTTTTGAGGAAAACCCAAAAGATGGCCTGTTTTTCTATTTTCAAATTTGCCTTTATGTAGCAGCCCTAAAATTTCTTTTTTTTTTATACAAAACTCATCCGGAATTTTAAGGGACAGAGGAAGGACAGGATAGCTTATTCTTTCAGGAAACCCTTTTTCTTTAACTGTAATGCCCCACATGATTTGAGCGAAGCGGGCTTTAAATGCTTTCCAAAGAAAAAATAAAAAAAAAGCAATGAAACGGTTTTTTGGCACTTTCAGATTTTCCAGACCCCAAAAGAAAGAAAACGAAAGGTTGTTTCATTTCCAAAAACATAAGAGGAAAAGGGGAGCGATATTTGTTCCACTTGTAAGGAAACGTTTGCAAAGAACACTCTTCGAAAAAAAACATGCCCAGAATTTTTTGGAAGACTAATATAAAAGAAAAAAAGTTAAAAAAAAAAGTAGCAGCAAAAGTTTGCTAAAAGATTTTTCTATGCATTTTTGTGTTTTTCATGTCTTTGCGTGAAATTTGGGAAAAAAAAAAGATTTTTTTGGTTATTCGTGAAAAATTATAATTTAAAATGTTTCCACTATTCATATTTTATTGAGCAATTTTTTAAATAAACTGTGAAAATTATTTAAGTGTGTTTTTTAAATTTTTTTTGCATGGGGGCCTAAAAGGGCCCCCATGACGTTAATTTTTATATTTTTTTAAAGTCAGGTTCTAGGGGAATCTGGGGTCATGCTGTTTTTTGGGGCTCAGCTGGGGCCCAGACAAGGGATATTAATGTCCCGTGAAAATAAAATGGGGGGTTGAAAAAACTTTTTTCCCACACTTTTGAATCTGTGGGTCGACAGGGTTTTAAAGGGCCCTTCTCGGTACAGGGAAAATATAGTCTGTCCCTTTTAACTAAAATTTGGGTTGAAAGAATCCTTTTTCCGGCACTTTTTAATCTGGGGTCATGCATGTTTGGGACTCATGCTGTGGCCCAGGACAGGTATAGTTAATGTCCAGTGAAACTAAAATGGTGGTTGAAAAATTTCTTTTCCCGACACTTTTGAATCTGTGGGTCAGACAGGTTTAATGGTCATTCTGCGGTACAGAACAGATATAGTCAATGTCCAGTTCAACTAAAATGGTGGTTGAAAGGCTCCTTTTTCCGCCACTTTTTAATCTGGGGGTCAAGCAGGTTTGGGGCTCATGCTGTGTTCCACTACAGGGATATTCAATGTCCAGTTCAAGTAAGATGATGGTTCAAATCATACTGCCTTCTGGCACTTTTTAATTTGTGGGTGATGCAGGTTTAAGGGTCATGCTGTGGTACAAGACAGGGATAGTGAATGTTGTGTGGTTTTTTTTCTGTGGCTTTTATAACCTAAGTGTGTTGCCTAAGATGTAGCACGTATCCATTTGACTGTTGTGGATGTTAATTCCAGCTTCTCCAGCCCTGTTTGGGTGTAAGAAATGAAGGTTTTTGTTGCTCTCCCATAGACTTTAATGGTCATCGCTCATAATCGACTGCTCACTATCGACTATCTTGTCGATGATGGTTGACTATCGACCATCGACCGATGTCGATGTTCAACGTAATCGCTCAACACTATTTATAACAATGCTTACCAAACAAAATCCACATGAATGTAATAACCTGTACAATTAATCTAACAAGTTATTAAGTGTGAAATGTGAATGGTGTAAAGAAATGTAAAAAAGCCAAAAAAAAAAAAAATTGAAAAGCAATTCTGCAACAATTTCTAAGTGAACTTAAACTATTCCCCCAAAAAGTACAACTTGGCCCAAATTAAACGAGGCCTAATACAACTGTGTCATTGAAAAAATAACAAAGTTACGACTGTTGAAATGCAAGGAGGCACAAACTAAAAAAATGTGCTGGTCATTAACTACTTTTCAGGCATTCGGCTTAAGGGGTTAAAGGAAGCCATACATACAGTACAGTGGTGGCCAAAAGTAATGGCACCCCTGCAATTCTTTTTTTTTTTTTTTTAAACATATTTTATTTTATTTTTATATATTTTGTTTACAACATGGAAGCAAATCAGAGGAATTATTCCAACAAGAAGAAACAGCACATATACAAAAGGATGAATATGACTTTCCATATACGAAAAGGGTGTCAGCAACTAACATATGGTAAAGGCATCCTATTAATAAAAAAAAAATCATTAAAACTTCATCAGCAGCAGATCTTTAGATGCTTCCGTGAGCATTAAATGATAAAACAATGAAATAAGAATAAAAAAAAAAAATGTAATAGAGGGAAAAGGGCAAAAGAACAAGCGTAACAAAAGCGCCGAAAGTGAGTCTGAGTTACCACATTGCAGCGTTTGTAAGAAGATGCTATGGGGATCTTTTCTGCCCTGAAGAGGATTGAGTCATCCATGGCAGGAGAGGAGGGGGGGGGGGCTCCAACCTGTCCGCCGCCTCTGTAGACCACCACAACATCGGCTAAGTGTGTATCAGAAGATGTGGGGGTTTAG